>CM077646.1:200388919-200486419 GCA_039707465.1 Rhabdophis nuchalis | reverse complement strand
AGGAGAACCTGGTGGCTTAGTGGCTAAAACATCTGACTAACACGTAATACAGCCCCGGTTCAAATCCCAGTAAGGGTATGGCTAGCTGATGAGCGCTAAAAAGCTCGAAATAGATCTATCCTAGTCTCCCTGACTTATTTATTGATCAGCTCAAAAACGTAACACACACACACACACACACACACACACGCATGGTTACTGAGCTCAAAAGTAAAAGTGCAAGAGGATCGATAGGAAGGATCGCAATCTTTCTTGTGTTGTTCCTCTTCTCACAATGGATAACCGTATCTTGGGGTCTCTTGCACACAATATGTTCCTTCCAAATATGGTTTATTCTGCAATAACGGTCCCACCCAGAAAATGCAAATGTTACTGTGGTTGTTAGATGTACCTGATAGTGGAAAACTGCAGAAGCAGTCTGTGAGGGCCCGACAATGCATTGGGAGCTTTAACAGATGAACAGAGTTGGAAGGGACCTTGCAGGTCATCTAGTCCAACCCCCTGCCCAAGAAGGAGACCCTACATGTGCCTCTACCTAGGATCGAACTCACAACCTTCAACAGATGAACAGAGTTGGAAGAGACCTTGCAGGTCATCTAGTCCAACCCCCTGCCCAAGAAGGAGACCCTACATGTGCCTCTATCTAGGATTGAACTCACAACTTTTAACAGATTAACAAGAGTGGGAAGGGACCTTGCAAGTCATCTAGTCCAACCCCCTTGCCCAAACAGGAGACCCTACATGTGCCTCTATCTAGGATTGAACTCACAACCTTTAACAGATTAACAAGAGTGGGAAGGGACCTTTGAGGTCATCTAGTCCAACCCCCTCCCCAAGCAGGAGACCCTACATCTGCCTCTACCTAGGATTGAACTCACAACCTCCTGCTTGGGAGGCGAGAGCTCCACCTCCAGGCCACAGCTTTATCTTAATGTGTATTATAACTTTGATATACATTTTAAGGCAGAAAGTGAATAGAGTTTAATTTTTTAAAACCAATCAAGGAAAGAAAAAGATATAAAAAGATGTTTAGACTCTAGAAAGAGTGCAGAGAAGAGCAAGAAAGAACAGTTGCTGGAATTGGGTATGACTAGTTTAGCGAAAAGCAGGACTAGGGCAGTGGTGAAATTCAATTTTTTTTACTACCAATTCTGTGGGTGTGTCTTGGTGGGCATGGCAGGGGAAGGATACTGCAAAATCTCCGTTCCTACCCTACTCTTGGGCTAGCCAGAGGTGGCATTTGCCGCTACTGGTTCTCCAGAACCTGTCAGAACCTGCTGAATTTCACCCCGGGACTAGGGGTGACATGATAGCAATCTTCCAATATCTCAGGGGTTGCACCAAAGAAGAGGGAGTCAAACTATTCTCCAAGGCACCTGAGGGCAGGACAAGAAGCAATGGGTGGAAACTAATCAAGGAGAGAAGCAACTTAGAACTGAGGAGGAATTTCCTGACAGTGAGAACAATTCATCAGTGGAACAGAAGTTGCCTCCAGAAGTTGTGAATGTCCCAACACTGCAAGTTTTCAAGAAGATGTTGGATAGCCATTTGTCTGAAACAGTATAAGGTTCCTGCCTTAACTAGTGGAATAACTTGTCTCCAGAAGTTGTGAATGCCCCAACACTGGAAGTTTTTAAGATGTTGGACAGCCATTTGTGTGAAATGGTTTCCTGCCTAGGCAGGGGGTTGGACTAGAGGACCTCCAAGGTCCCTTCCAACTCTGTTATTCTACATATTTTATATTCTAAAGATTTCCCTGAGGGTTCTGGCTCTTACAAACAATCATTTTTTTTCATATTGTAAAGCTCTTGTTCCTGCTCAGATTCATTTTTCAGTTCTCATCCGTGTCGGTCAAGGTCAAAGAGCCTGGGATGTTCTTGATGCTTGTCAAAAGTTTTCTTTGGCTGCCAATCCAAGACAATAACATTATGGTGCAATCTGCTCCGCTTGTAACGATTCCATGTCAGGAGAGCAACAGAAAAGCTCTCGCTCTGCAACAATTCCTGTTTGTCATACATTCAGTCCAGACATAGAACAGAGCGGTAATTCAAAATTAGGTCTCCAATCAAGGTCAAAATATGCCCTCCTACATTTCACAGATAGGCTTCTGTCTTGGAAACCTCTTCTCACCCCACAATTCACATCTCAATGCATCCATCCCAGCAATGAGTGAACATCTAGCCCCTGTGGATAGGGCACGCAACTTGGGCGTCCTCCTGGATACCCGGCTGTCCATGGAAGATCAAGTGACGGCCGTGGCCAGGGGGGCGTTCTACCAGGTCCGCCTGGTACGCCAGTTGCGTCCCTTATTGGATCGGGACGCCCTTCGCACAGTCACTCATGCCCTCGTCACATCCCGCCTAGACTATTGTAACGCTCTCTACATGGGACTTTCCTTGAGGTGCACCCGAAGACTACAGCTAGTCCAGAACGCGGCCGCGCGGGCAGTCCTGGGAGCCTCCAGGTTTTCCCATGTAACACCACTCCTGCGCGAACTGCACTGGCTGCCTGTGGTCTTTCGGGTGCGCTTCAAGGTGTTGATTACCATCTTTAAAGCGCTCCATGGCACGGGACCTAGTTACTTGCGGGATTGTATCCTGCCCCATACATCCCTTCGGCCAATTCGCTCCCACAGAGAGGGACTTCTCCGGGTGCCCTCCACCAGGCAATGCCGGCTGGCGACATCCAGGGGAAGGGCCTTCTCTGTGGCAGGCCCTACCCTGTGGAACGACCTACCCCCTGAACTCCGCACCATCACCGACCTCCGCCTCTTCCGCCAGTGTTTAAAAACACACTTATTTCTCCAAGCCGGCCTAAGATAGCCTCTACTGCGATTAATTTTAGATAGTTTTAATTGGGGGATTTTAATTGGTTTTAGCGCAGGTTGCCATTTAATAGATTTTTAAATTTATATGTTTTGTATTATCTTTGTATGTTGTTTTTAAATTCCTGTGCGCCGCCCTGGGTCCTTTTGGAGAAGGGCGGGATATAAATTGAATAAAATAAAATAAAATAAATAAAATAAACCACGGACTTCTGTTCCTTCCGCCAAAAGCTAAAAAGTTACTTTTTTCATCTGGCCGGCCTGGCCTAATCTATCCTTCCTAGGTTTGTAATATAAATTTAAATTGTTTTAATTGCTGGGATTAGTATAAAGGGTTTTAAGGTTTTAAGATTTTAAAATTTTAGCGCAGGTAAATTATTTAATTCTATTTTAAATATTGTATTGTTGTACTTATATATGTTTTTAAAGTCCTGTGCACCGCCCCGAGTCCCTTTGGGGAGAGGGTGCGGTCTACAAATCAAATCAAATCAAATCAATAAATAAATAAATAAAGGGAAATTTACAACCTCTGAAATGCTGTTTTGCCACACATAATAATTCATGAGCTACACCGAAGTCTGCTGCTACTGGCCTTTATGCTGCCTTTAAAACTGCTCCGGGTGCCGTCCACTAGACTTTGTCAGCGGGCGACGCCCAGGGGAAGGGCCTTCTCTGTGGCGGGCCCAGCCCTCTGGAACGACCTTCCCCCCGATATTAGGACAACCACGGACCTCCGCTCCTTCCGCTTAAAATTAAAGACACACTTTTTTCGCCTGGCCGGCCTTGGGTAGTCTCTTTTTAGGTTAGGGGTTTTTAGGGGTAATTTTTAGTTTAGTATATGGGTTTTAGCGCAGGAATAATTTAATTTACTTTTAATTTTGTAGTTTGTATTCTGTACTTTGTTCTTTGTATTTTTAATTGCCTGTGCCCCGCCTCGAGTCCCCTTGGGGAGAGAGAGCGGGTTATAAAATTAAATTATTATTATTATTATTATTTACAAGGAAGAAGGCTTTCCAACACACTAATAATAAAAATTCCCTTTTGGCTTGCCGTTATAAACCTACCTACTGTTCAAAGACAGGCAGCAGTCTTATCTTTCAAACAAGATATTGCCAAACGGGAAGGAAGAATGCTGCGCAAAGAATCTCATGCCCCTGTTTAATGGCATTAACCTCTTGGGGAGGAACGAAAAGTAAAACAAGATACAATATAGGGAACTTTATTTTGAGAACCAAGAGTGTGCCTTTTTGTTCTCTCATCTTCTCCAGTTCATTCAACCCCACAAAAATAAAAGATGTGCAAAAGCCTGGCTAGTGCAGCTTTCCACAAGTTGGTGCCTGATGCATTAATTGGGTTTCAGTGCATTTAACCCTCAATCGCTAAGTCTCTTATGACAGGGGTCTCCAACCTTTGCAACTTTAAGTCTGAAGGACTTCAGCTCCCAGACTTCTCCAGCCAGCTTTGCTGGGAGCTGAAGTCCTTCAGACTTAAAGTTGCAAAGGTTGGAGACCCCTGTCTTATGAAACCTGTAGATTATGAACATAGAGTTCCAATATTTCCAGGGCACGCCGGATTGTATAAATTCTGAATAAACATTTCGCCTCTTCATAACTAGATTCCCATAACACAAAAACGAAATGCACAGGTACAGTATAGGTGGTACTTTGCTCAATAGTAGCAACTGTGAGAGGGATCTTGGAGTCCTAGTGGAGAACCATTTAAATAGGAGCCATTTCAGACAAATGTCTATCTAACATCTTCTTAAAGACTTGCAGGGTTGGGGCATTCACAACTTCTGGAGGCAAGCTGTTCCAGAGGTTAATTGTTCTAACTGTCAGGAAATTTCTCCTTAGTTCTAAGTTGCTTCTCTCCTTGATTAGTTTCCACCCATTGCTTCTTGTTCTGCCCTCAGGTGCTTTGGAGAATAGTTTGACTCCCTCTTCTTTGTGGCACCCTCTGAGATATTGGAAGACTGCTATCGTTTCTCCCCTAGTCCTTCTTCTCATTAAACTAGATCTACCCAGTTCCTGCAACTGTTCCTCATATGTTTTAGCCTCCAGTCCCCTGATCCTCTTTGTTGCTCTTCTCTGCACTCTTTCCAGAGTCTCTACATCTTTTCTACATCTTGACGACGTCATAAAGTTCCTTGTCAAATTATCTTCTTGAGTCTTCAGTCAGCATCAACATTCATTGTTCTCTAACCCCATGGCCACTATGCCTTCTGTAGCTCACAGTGGCAGAACAAATATCCAGATAACAGAAGAAGTCAAACATTTTCACTACTCTCCCAGAGTAAATTCAGAGTAGACATTGGATACCCCAATAATTGTCACTGCTTTTGGAAATAGTCAAGGAATGCCATTATGTGGTTATGTTTATAAATGTGACCTATCTGAGGAAAAAGCACGTCTAAATAATGGTGGCTGAAGGAGAATTTTGGTGTAATGATATTAAGATATAGAATGAATTTTTGATTTAAAGTGTATAAGTTAATGTGATCTATAAGTAATGATGGTGGAAGAAACGCACAAGAGCTATATGTAATCTATCAACATGCTTTCTACAGGATGTAATGAAGGATGGTGTTTTTTGTATTTTTGTTTAATCTATATAAATAAAAATGTAACAAGAGTTTGTTCAAAACCGCTAATCTCCGAAAGTCCTGCACCGATCGCTTCCACATTTTCACACAACGTTCCTTTCAAATACGGCACCAATGATATATAGAGATTGTGTAGATATCACACCTGTGCCAGGTACACGCAACGGAAATGTAAAAAATTGTTTAAAAGGTGGGTAGATGGATACAGAGAGAGCAGTGGGCCACAGGTATTATGTCATCCTTTATGGCATAAAATACTCTGTCCATAAGATAGGTAGGCAGCTTATAGGGATAGAGAGAGGGAGGGAGAAATGCAGTAGGTAGGTAGGTAGGTAGACAGACAGATAGAGAGAGGGAGAAATACAGTAGGTAGGTAGGTAGGTAGAGGGATAGAGAGAGGGAGAAATACAGTAGGTAGGTAGGTAGATAGAGGGACAGAGAAATACAGTAGGTAGGTAGGTAGGTGGGGGATAGAGAGAGGGAGAAATACAGTAGGTAGGTAGGTAGAGAGAGAGAGGGAGAAATACAGTAGGTAGGCAGGTAGAGGGAGAGAGGGAGAAAGGGAGTAGGTAGGTAGGTTGGGGGTTATACGGTGGTTGTGTGTATGTGTTTGTGTGTGCAGGTGTAGATCTACACACAGATTGGTTGACCATTTAACCAGAGTGGGTCACAGCAATGCGTGGCCGGGAACGGCTAGTTTAAAAAAAAAACTTCTTAAAAAAATAATTGTCACTGCTGTTGGAAATTTCATAAGAACCTTAAATTGAAAATCAATTCATAGAAATAATTACTGGAAATATGTCTAATTAATCTCTGATATCTTAGCAATGTTGTTTAACTGGGCAGTATGGAAAAAAATGCCTTTTATCTGTATACTTTTGGACCTGTGGCACAAAGGTTATGGATTACTTCTGTACACAGAGGGTTGGAATGTTTTTTATATTGAGTAATTGAAACAGTTTCTATCTAGATGAATATATTATATCGCCCTGGGAATTAGTCCTGAAAGCAGTTATCTATTCAGAGAAGGCTCATCAAATCATTCCTTGAATGGAAGCATCCCAACTGCATTGATAGGGAAGTAATATAAGAATGCAATGTGTCAGCTTTGCATGTCATGTGCTTTTCAAATATGTTGCCCCTATTGCAAAGACGAATTGAAGCAAAAAGAAGTTAGTAAAAAGACATTTAGTACTGGATTTATTTTTTAATAGGTTGTTTTGCTTTCGATAGTCTGTTCTTTTAGAGAGAGAAATACTGTAAGGGAGATACCATCAATATTTTGTGGCGGCTTTGCCCCTGACTAATGTGACTACTGGGAATTATTAAAACAATGATAAATAAATCTGGATTTCTAAAGTTTTGTGTATGAAGTTGTATAAAATTATGAAGTTGTGATGACTGTCCATTTTTTACTATATCTCAAGATGGTGCCCTCTGAAAGTATTGGAGTGAATGGAGCTTTTCCCTTACAAACAGGAGGTTGTGAGTTCGATCCTAGTTAGAGGCAGATGTAGGGTCTCCTGCTTGGGAAGGTGGTTGGACTAGATGACCTGCAAGGTCCCTTCCAACTCTGTTCATCTGTTACGCCTTCCTTCCTTCCTTCCTTCCTTCCTTCCTTCCTTCCTTCCTTCCTTCCTTCCTTCCTTCCTTCCTTCCTAGGTAGAGGCCAATGTAGGGTCTCCTGCTTGGGCAGAGGGTTGGACTAGATGACCTGCAAGGCCCCTTCCAACTCTGTTAATCTGTTGAAGGTTGTGAGTTGGATCCTCGGTAGAGGCCGATGTAGGGTCTCCTGCTTGGGCAGGGGGGTTGGACTAGATGACCTGCAAGGTCCCTTCCAACTCTGATCTCCCATCAGCCCACATCAGAACTGACAGCGCTGACTGAGGGACATTGCATTTTGTTTCCAAGAATATAAGCTTTGGATAATGTAGAGCTTTGTCCCAAATAAGCACATCAAAAATATAAGACAGCTCTTCTTTAGCACTAATATAGATAGTCCTCATCTTACAACAATTGGTTTAGCAATGATTTGAAGTTTCACAGCACTAAAAGAACTGACCTATAACGTGTTCTCACACTTATACAATACAATACAATACAATAGCAGAGTTGGAAGGGACCTTGTAGGTCTTCTAGTCCAACCCCCTGCGTGGGCAGGAGCCTTATACCATTTCAGACAAATGGCTGTCTAACATCTTTTTAAAGACTTCCAGGGTTGGGGCATTCACAACTGCTGGAGGCAAGCTGTTCCAGAGGTTAATTGTTCTTACTGTTAGGAAATTTCTCCTTAGTTCTAAGTTGCTTCTCTCCTTGGTTAGTTTCCACCCATTGCTCCTTGTCCTGCCCTCAGGTGCCTTGGAGAAAAGTTTGACTCCCTTATAACCATCACAATATCCCTCACGGTCACATAATTGTGATTTGGAGGTGTGACAACCAGCATGTATTTACGATGGTTGCCAGCTCGGTTTAGATCAGGGGTAGTCAACCTTTTTATACCTACTGCCCACTTTTGTCTCTCTGTTAGTAGTAAAATTTTCTAACCGCCCACCAGTTCCACAGTAATGGTGATTTATAAAGTAGGGAAGTCAATGAAATTTAAAAAAGGAAAGTGCTTCAGTATCAGACAAAACCCCCACCGCCCACCATGAAAGCTGGAACGTCCACTAGGGGGCGGTAGGGACCAGATTGACCACCACTGGTCTATAACTATCTATCTCTCTACTCCTCATCTCTATCTATCTATCTATCTATCTATCTATCTATCTATCTATCTATCTATCTATCTATCTATCTATCTATCTATCTATCTATCTATCTATCTATCTATCTATCTATCTATCTATCGCCGCACTGCTCGTCTCCAAGCTGAGCTTGGTATTTCCTTTGGGGGGGCCGGCGTTTCCCCCAGGCTCTGGAGGCTTTCCTGAAGCTTGGGGAGGGCGAAAATGGCCCCTGCTGGCCCTCCGGGAAGCCAAAAATCAGCTAGCCTGCACGCACATGTGTGCTGGAGCGAATGGCTCATGTGCCGGCAGAAATGGCTCGTGCTATAGGTTCCTCATTGCAACCCTAAACATGACCAGTCCTGTTATACTCTTGTGCTGTAATAAACTGGTCTTCTTTCTCTTTGTTTTCGTTTCTTTAGGCAAAATAAACTTTATACCGCTTGTCGCCCTGACAATTCCATCCAGCCATCCCTGGTGGGTTTTTTTTCCCCTTATCTTTTTATTATTCCCCTTAGCAAGTTACTAGAACAGGGGTCTCCAACCTTTGCAACTTTAAGTCTGAAGGACTTCAGCTCCCAGACTTCTCCAGCCAGCAAAGCTGGAAGTATTGACTAGAACAGGGGTCTCCAACCTTTGCAACTTTAAGTCTGAAGGACTTCAGCTCCCAGACTTCTCCAGCCAGCAAAGCTGGAAGTATTGACTATAGCAGGGGTCTCCAACCTTT
The DNA here is from genome assembly GCA_039707465.1 of Rhabdophis nuchalis. Lineage (NCBI taxonomy): Eukaryota > Metazoa > Chordata > Lepidosauria > Squamata > Natricidae > Rhabdophis > Rhabdophis nuchalis. The sequence goes on along the minus strand of CM077646.1, from coordinate 200,477,543 downwards.
GCAACTTTAAGTCTGAAGGACTTCAGCTCCCAGACTTCTCCAGCCAGCAAAGCTGGAAGTATTGACTATAGCAGGGGTCTCCAACCTTTGCAACTTTAAGTCTGAAGGACTTCAGCTCCCAGACTTCTCCAGCCAGCAAAGCTGGAAGTATTGACTATAGCAGGGGTCTCCAACCTTTGCAACTTTAAGTCTGAAGGACTTCAGCTCCCAGACTTCTCCAGCCAGCAAAGCTGGAAGTATTGACTATAGCAGGGGTCTCCAACCTTTGCAACTTTAAGTCTGTAGGACTTCAGCTCCCAGACTTCTCCAGCCAGCAAAGCTGGAAGTATTGACTATAGCAGGGGTCTCCAACCTTTGCAACTTTAAGTCTGAAGGACTTCAGCTCCCAGACTTCTCCAGCCAGCTTTGCTAAATACTAAAATAAGTTACCGTATTTTATTTCGAGAGTAAAAGAAGTGGATTAGGCCTAGTAGAGGCTTACTGCACATTTTTTTATTTCCTGTTTTGTGAAGAAACACCTATCAGAACATTACATTCATTAAAGGTTACACTTGGTTATGATTTCTCAAAAAAAAAAAAAAAACCTGGATAAACCAGGAGTGGCAATTCTGGAGTTGAAGCATACCAACTCCAACCTGTTAGGTGATTTCAGGCTGGAAAAGGCTTTTTTTTTTTTTTCATTTCCACATTGCAGAATGTCCTTTGATTTATTTAAACATTTACAGAACGCCAACTATCCAAGAGTGGTTTGCAAAAAAACACACAGAGATTGTACAGTCATTGTTTTATTCATTTGAAAGCCTGAGCAAAAAGAGGAAAAAAATAGTCTAGGATATCCAGAGGGAAGGAGTTTAGGACGGAGAGCTGTGAAAAGTTTGAGTGTGACTACTAAATTGTCCTGATCACCTAACAAAGGCTATTTTTTCACGCTGATTTTCAGGAGTGGTAGGGTTATACATGGTAAGGTACATTCTTAAGAAACATTTACAGCATATGGCACCGCTAGGAATAAAGCTACTGGTTGAAAGTATGGCTTTGGGGTGGAAGGAGCCACTTTTTGTACTTGCTCAAATACTGCCTCTAAATACTCAGATCCCATAAAGGTATCGGAAGTGAGAAAAAAGGTGTGGCAGATGAAGAATCTGGTGGGCGTTGAACCTGTGACCAAAACTCCGTTTCTATGAGATCAACTTGAACGTATTTCTAAGCCACCCAGTTGCTTCCTCTTAAAATGTGGTTTTATGAGTCAGACAGGTAAAGTCACCTCAGCAAACCAAGCCTCTGCCGAGGACTCTCACTTCAGCCAGGTGAAATACGATCCTTCCCCACCTTTTTCAGCTGGAAATGTTGACATAAGGATTTCTCTGTTGCCCCAAAGCGGAACCATAGCCTAGACATAATACTCAAGGCAAAGCGTTCCTCTGCCAGTTAGCTTTTATTGTGCATTAAATGCCCTGTTAATTCAATAAACCCCACTGACTTACAAGAGGAAATGCTATTATAGGTGTAGCCTTTTCAACGACAGTTCATTAAGCAAGTTCACTCTTTCCCTTAAATGGCTTTTAACTCTGGGAGGAAAAAGGACAGTTATTTTATTTTCTCAGTGAGGGAAAAAAAACCTCAGACAAAAATTATTTTTTTTAATAATTTAGGAGAAATAACTTTAAAGACTAGGATTCTTGCTGCGTTTATAAGAGCCAGCAATTTGAGATTACTCCTACACAAAATAATCTTCCATTTTTTTTAAAAAAAAGTGAACAGAAGCCAGCATCTTCTGTATAACAAGCAACAGAAGGGAGCTGTTGTGTACTGACACAACTTGCTAAGGAATACATATTTTGTTATGTCTTCCCCCCTAGGAATTAGAGTAATATGAAGGGCTTGCTCCGACTATATGTTTTTGTGCTATATAAATACTCAAGGGCAAACCCCACGTGCAACATGTTGAATAAGAGCAAACCGGAGGAGAAAATCAGTCACAGAGGAACCGATAATCTAATATCTTTCTTTCCTGAGGATATGTATCCAGAGACCTCATCAGCCCAGAGAGCCAACCAGTTAATTGCCAAGCTCCCAAACCGAAAGCTAATCCTCTGTCGTGTACCTAGGCTAGACATCATCTAGGTAGCCAGCTTTGCTCGGAGTGTACCTGCACATCCATGGATCTACTTGAAAAAACAACAACACCTGCATGCGGTGAGACCCTGGTGTAGGGGTCTCCAACCTTTGCAACTTTAAGTCTGAAGGACTTCAGCTCCCAGACTTCTCCAGCCAGCTTTGCTGATTGCATGATTTATCCAGGGCACATTCTGTATTCTAAACCAGGGGTCTCCAACCTTTGCAACTTTAAGTCTGAAGGACTACAGCTCCCAGACTTCTCCAGCCAGCTTTGCTGGGAGCTGAAGTCCTTCAGACTTAAAGTTGCAAAGGTTGGAGACCCCTGCCCTGGTGGATCAAAGCTATAAAATGTAGGGGGGGGGGGGAAAGTTATGAATAAAAAACGATTTGAAGGAGACATCAAGGTGTCCCTACATAAATACAAACTAAATAGCTGCGGAGCTTTGGATTTGGAGCGTTAACTTGATTTATGGATTACTAAAACGATACCGATCTTTCTGCTTATATAAGCCCTCAAAACAGCTCACCGTCTAACCGTAGTCTTTCCTTCTCGCTGCAATTTAAAGCTGAGAAGAAAGCAACCACCCATCAACACCTTTCCTGCTTATGATGACCATACTGGTAATGTAGAGAGGCTTTGGGACATTTCTGTCCAATCAAAAGGCTGAATAGAAGGAGCGCTGGATGGGCTCCAGAGAGATGCTTGTGGGGCGAGGGCACTCCTCGAGAAACTCCCCGGTGTATCTTATAAAAGGAGGTCAACCCATGGCGTCTTCAGGCTGCGGCAGGCCCTAATCCTGGTTCTCTTCATTGCCAATAGCTCCAGACTCCCACCGCTGGATTAAGGCACTTCTCTGGCGCCGCAGAAGCCGGGGACTTTTCTCCACCTGTGGTGTTAAAAGGGGAGGGGGGGGAAAGGGGGGGGGACAGGAAGCAGTGGTTTGTGAGGTTCAAAAAAGGCATGACGAAAAAAGCAAGTATGCAAACTCAGTCCAGGTATGCTGTCATGATTAGTTCAGAACCAAGAAAAGCACTCCGCATAATTTTTCCTATTAAACTGATATTTGTTTTTCCCAGCCTCCAAAGAAACACAATTTGATTGCATTGTCAACATCAGCAGTTGCCTTTAATGGGCAATTATTACGATCCTAACATAATTGTCTAGCCTAACATAATTGTTTAGTTTAAAGAAAAGAAGGACCAGGGGAGATATGATAGCAGTCTTCCAATATCTCAGGGGTTGCCACAAAGAAGAGGGAGTCAAGCTATTCTCCAAGGCACCTAAGGGTAGAACAAGAAGCAATGGGTGGAAACTAATCAAACAGGATTAGGGGACTGGAGACTAAAACATATGGAGAACAGTTGCAGGAACTGGGCATGTCTAATTTAATAAAAAGGACTAGGAGAGACATGATAGTAGTCTTCCGATATCTCAGGGGCTGCCACAAAGAAGAGGGAGTCAAACTATTCTCCAAAGCACCTGAAGGCAGAACAAGAAGCAATGGGTGGAAACTAATCAAACAGGATTAGGGGACTGGAGACTAAAACATATAGAGAACAGTTGCAGGAACTGGGCATGTCTAGTTTAATAAAAAGGACTAGGAGAGACATGATAGCAGTCTTCCGATATCTCAGGGGCTGCCACAAAGAAGAGGGAGTCAAGCTATTCTCCAAGGCACCTGAGGGCAGGACAAGAAGCAATGGGTGGAAACTAATCAAGGAGAGAAGCAACTTAGAACTGAGGAGGAATTTCCTGACAGTGAGAACAATTAATCTGTGGAACAGAAGTTACCTCCAGAAGTTGTGAATGCCCCAACACTGCAAGCCTTTAAGAAGATGTTGGATAGCCATTTGTCTGAAATGGTATAGGCCTTCCTGCCTAGGCAGGGGGTTGGACTAGAAGACCTCCAAGGTCCCTTCCAACTCTGCTATTGTATTGCATTTAATAATTCAAAAGTGAATTCTAAAATGTATTGATTCATAAAACTTAATCAAGTGCCTTATATACTCTTTTTAGGCTTTATTGCAAATCAAGCTTTTTCCTAGATCTGATCTTAAAGGGGAAAATTTCCAAATCCTGCCACCTCAAATGCTACTGTAGTTTGGGAATCGTGATTTCTATTTGCCAGTTCCCAAAGTCTATGCAATGCATCACTGCCTTGGGTTGTTTGCAAAAATAATAAGGGCAACAAACAAACTACATGGGGAGAAATTGTTTAACGATTATTAAAATATACCTTTGGTTTCTTTTTTAAAAGTTCAAAGTAGCTACTGGTTAAAATAAAATCACAATAAAGTACTATAATAATATTTAATATTGGACAACAAATTTTATGCTTCCTGAACACTTTGGGGTGTATCTTATGGATTTCTGGCTGCTGATCATGAAAATAACCTGTAATTAAACCTATCACATACTGTTTTATAGAAATTTTCTGCTTTTACACAATGTACATCCTTCAGTACCTTTTGGCTACATGTGAAAGAACATACAAAGACATGGAACTGCTGTCAAAACACATCCTGTACATCAAGGACAACTGTAAATCTGTAAATCCGAAGCATGCCTGGATTCAGTAGATGCACATCACAGGAAATGCGTCAGGATTACGGCCTTAGCACTTGAAGAAGAGGATCTTCTTCTCCTTCTAATGCAAATGGAAGCTGGCTATGTCATGCTTTCTCACATTACACATTACACAAAAAACTTCTACATTTAGGCAACAAAAACGAAATGCACAGGTACAGTATAGGTGGTACCTTGCTCAATAGCAGTAATTATGAGAGGGATCTTGGAGTCCTAGTGGACAACCATTTAAATATGAGCCAGCTGTGGGCAGCAGATGCCAAAAAAGCAAACCCAGTTCTAAGCTGCATCAAGAGAGGGAGAGAATCAAGATCATGTGAAGGGTTAATCCCACTTTATAAGGCCTTGGGAAGGCCACACTTGGAATATCTGCATTCAGTTTTGGTCGCCATGATGTGGAAAAGATGTGGAGACTCTAGAAAGAGTGCAGAGAAGAGCAACAAAGATGATTAGGGGACTGGAGACTAAAACATATGAGGAACGGTTGCAGGAACTGGGGATGTCTAGTTTAATGAAAAGAAGGACTAGGGGAGACATGATAGCAGTCTTCCAATATCTCAGGGGTTGCCCCAAAGAAGAGGGAGTCAAACTATTCCCCAAAGCACCTGAGGGTAGAACAAGAAACAATGGGTGGAAACTAATCAAGGAGAGAAGCAACTTAGAACTGAGGAGGAATTTCCTGACAGTGAGAACAATGAATCAGTGGAACAGAAGTTGCCTCCAGAAGTTGTGAATGCCCCAACACTGCAAGTCTTCAAGAAGACTTTGTCTGAAACGGTATAGGGCTTCCTGCCTAGGCAGGGAGTTGGACTAGATGACCTCCAAGGTCCCTTCCAACTCTGCTATTGTATTGTAAAAAAAAATCACATGCCTGAGGCCAAGTAAATTTGCTCCTTTACACTCTCAGGCATGGTGATTGATGTATGTATGACAGTCTGAGTCTAATCCAACTTTATGCCATGATATACAGCAGTTATGGACTAACGCTAGATTGTAATCGGCCAACTGACCACAGTTCACCTAATGTTTGATGATGAAACTTCTCACAGTTATTTCCTGACAAGATCATAGGTCACCTGCTCTGGCAAAGCTACATCGGCTTCCTGAAATTTTTGCCAAGTTTAAGATGCTAAGAGATTTATTGCCAGTTGGTCTCTGACTTCCCTGGAAGTATTGACTATAGCAGGGGTCTCCAACCTTTGCAACTTTAAGTCTGAAGGACTTCAGCTCCCAGAATTCAGCTTCCAGAAGTCTGGGAACTGAAATCCTTCAGACTTAAAGTTGCAAAGGTTGGAGACCCCTGGACTACAGGACTAACCGAGAGGGAGGCTCACCAAGAATTGGCCAGGTGTAAGCACCAACTCTTGTGCCAGTGGTGGGTTTCTGCAGGCTCGCACCTACTTGTGAGAGCCGGTTGGTGAAATTTAGAGAACCGGTGAGAGGGGGTTCCACTGGTGTACCTGGAAGTAAATCTGGCCTGCCGCTGCCAGTGACCCAACAGGAAGGAAAGGAAAGGAAGGAAGGAAGGAAAGAAAGGAAAGAAAGAAAGAAAGAAAGAAAGAAAGAAAGAAAGAAAGAAAGAAAGAAAGAAAGAAAGAAAGAAAGAAAGAAAGAAAGAAAGAAAGAATTTATCATCACAATTGAGTCCAAAATTTTGGTTGCTAAGCAAGAGCGTTGTTAAATAAGTTTCACCACATTTTAAAAGGTGGCCACTCCCACCCTGTCACATGACTGCCAAGCCACGCCCACAAAATAGGCCACACCTACAGAGTAGGTTGTAAAAAATTTGAAACCCACCACTGTGACTTGCGCCATTCCCTCCTTCTAAAATTAAACCTACTTCATTCTCTGGTTTGTTATAAGAAGAAATGAACAACTTATTTTTAAACCCAAGAAATCATCCACTGCTCCAGATGTGTCACTGAAAAATATAGTGTATTTGTTTAAGGACTGCAGCTGTGCAGTCTAAAGACTAGTGTGTTATTTCATTTGACAGCATTTCTAACAGCCCCCGTGTAAAAAAAAAGTTTTATAAAATCTGTGATTGTTTGAATTAAATGGTTGCTCTTTTGTATTTTACACATGAATCTCAGTTGGCTTGAATGAAATCAAACAAGATAGAGATATGTTGCACAGGTACAGTATAGGTGGGACCTTGCTCAATAGTAGCAACTGAGAGAGGGATCTTGGAGTCCTAGTGGAAAACCATTGACATATGAGCCAGCAGTGTGCAGCAGCTGCCAAAAAAGCCAACATTGTTCTAGGCTGCATCAACAGAGGGATAGAATCTAGATCACGTGAAGTGTTAATGCCACTGTATAGTGCCTTGGTAAGGCCATACTTGGAATACTGCATACAGTTTTGGTCGCCACCATGTAGAAAAGACGTGGAGACTCTAGAAAGAGTGCAGAGAAGAGCAACCAAGAGGATTAGGGGACTGGAGACTAAAACATATGAAGAACGGCTGCAGGAGCTGGGTATGTCTAGTTTGATGAAGAGAAGGACCAGGGGAGACATGATAGCAGTGTTCCGATATCTCAGAGGGTGCCACAAAGAAGAGGGAGTCAAACTATTCTCCAAGGCATCTGAGGGCAGAACAAGAAGCAATGGGTGGAAACTAATCAAGGAGAGAAGCAACTTAGAACTAAGGAGAAATTTCCTGACAGTTAGAACAATTAACCTCTGGAACAGCTTGCCTCCAGAAGTTGTGAATGCCCCAACCCTGGAAATCTTTAAAAAGATGTTAGATAGCCATTTGTCTGAAATGGTATAAGGTTCCTGCCCACGCAGGGGGTTGGACTAGAAGACCTACAAGGTCCCTTCCAACTCTGCTATTGTATTGTATTGTATTGTATTGTATTGTATTGTATTGTATTGTATTGTATTGTATTGTATTGTATTGTATTGTTAAATGAATGAATAAATAAATTCCATGGTTCTCGCAAAGGCACAATTAGTAATCTTATTTATTATTATTATTATTTATTTTATTAAATTTATAGAATCTTGCCTTCTAGTGCTGGTACAGCATGTGGCCATTTAAGGCACTTCAAGGGTCTTCTTCTAGGAATGGGGAGAGGTCCAGGCACAAAAAGGAAACACAAATTAAACCCCATAGAAGCCCCTTCAATTTTGCAACATGTCAATTTGCAACCTGCTGAAACTTCAGATAACAAAATCTGAGAGACCCCTGCTGCTGTTTTTAGATTATCTCAATACAGGACAAAAAGAAACTGAAGCATGTGAATTTCTCTCCCGTATCTGCAACCCCATGAGAGATTAGATATGAAAACTCCTAAGAATAATAGCTCAGCACTCCTATTACAGCTTAATTATTTTCCTGCCTGCTATCAAGGACAGAGGAAACAAATGTAAATGTATTGTAGCACAATGAGCCCATTGAAAAGAGATTTGTTTTAAAAAAGGGGGGGATCAGTATTCCCCCCCCCCACACACACACACACTGTTTTAAATGCCAGCAACGGTTTTGTATTCGGCATAAATGCACGCAGTTCCGTTTTGTGAGAATGGTTTGTGCAAGACGTTCTCTTGTACAACTCGCTCTGCAAAAGATAAGAGCGTGACAAAGTTGAGCCCCTCTTTGTATGATAAACTATAGCTATGAGTAGACATAAGTGAGCACCATACCATTCTTTTCTCTTTTAAAGAGACTCTGGAAAGAGTGCAGAGAAGAGCAACCAAGATGATTGGGGGACTGGAGGCTAGAACATATGAAGAACGGTTGCAGGAACTGGGTAGGTCTAGTTTGATGAAGAGAAGGACCAGGGGAGACATGATAGCAGTCTTCCAATATCTCAGAGGGTGCCCCAAAGAAGAGGGAGTCAAGCTATTCTCCAAGGCACCTGAGGGCAGAACAAGAAGCAATGGGTGGAAACTAATCAAGGAGAGAAGCAACTTAGAACTGAGGAGAAATTTCCTGACAGTTAGAACAATTAACCTCTGGAACAGCTTGCCTCCAGAAGTTGTGAATGCCCCAACACTGGAAGTCTTTAAGAAGATGTTAGATAGCCATTTGTCTGAAATGGTATAAGGTTCCTGCCCACGCAGGGGGTTGGACTAGAAGACCTACAAGGTCCCTTCCAACTCTGCTATTGTATTGTATTGTATTGTAAAGAGGCAAGGGCAACAGAAGAACCTATCAGACGTATTATTGAAGATCTGAATTTTCAGGAGCCTGGCTTTAAGCACATACACTCATACAATAGCTGCATTTTAGCACATAAAAGGTAAATTTTCTCTATCACCCTCTATATTTATTTTATTTATCAAATAAATAAAATAAACCACTTATCTCACCTAAGTGACTTTAGGAGGTTTACAAGTAAAAAAAACCATAAAAAGAGACATAGTTAAGAACAATATTAAAAACAGAGTTTAAAAATGTTAAAAATTAAGAATGACAAAAGTTGGAGGGATTAGCAATAAGGTTCTGGGAGAAAGACCAGTTGGGGAGTTGATGGCTGCAAAAGCAAATCAAAGCTACCAGCCCTTGCTGTTATTTTAAACAGTTTATTCAGTAAATACAAAGCTTTGAAACAACAGAATAAGTTACAAGAACAACAAAGTTTCTTTCCTCCCAGGAATAATGAACCACAGTGTTAACAATGAGGAAGGTGGCAAAGAGAAGGAACAAGTAGGAGGCAAAACAAGGGAACATTTTGCATCCATAGTATTTATATATTTTGCAATCAGGTAATTCCAGGTTCAATCCCCAGCATCTGCAAGTCAGCCAGGAAAACGTGCTGTAGGAGTAGAGCAAGCTCATCTTTCAACTTTAATATTCCTAGGTTGTAAGCTGATGGCAAAAATACCACTGGGCTGCTTGGAATTGGAGGGAATCCATTCCAAGTTCGAGATAATAGAAAACCTACGTATAATTTAGAGATTTAGAACTTCTGTTGGTTCCAGGACTGTCTTGGTTTTCCTACGACACAGCATGATCCATATAATAAAAGTGGATGGGATCAGACTGATCACTACCAAAATAATTTCTCTTAGTTGATTTGGATTGGGTTGGACAATTGCAAAAAGCTGTGGGGGGGGGGGGGGAGCTAAAAACCTTGGTCTGGTTTGAGGCCACTGAATGAATGTGGGAACTTCTCATTATCCTTGTATTTTTGGACCCTCGTTACTGGCCATTGACTGAGGAAGGGGCAGCTTGAAGAACCTGAATTCTGGCCTGTACCAAGATAATCACTTATATTCCTGAGAGGAGAACTTAAGGCAGTATGAAATGTCAGGAACCCGGTGCAATATGGCGAGCCATGGTTAACATCTCCTGCAAGTTTTCTCCCTTTTTAATCTGCCTCTTACGACGTTAAGTACTTTAAAAATGATGAGTGCTACCCTCATTCATGGGATTTTTTAAAAATGTGATAAATGAAGATGGTGGGTGTTAGGATATTCAGCCTTATATATTGGGTTGACAATATATACGAGCCTATGTTCTTAAGGAGTTATGTAGCTTTAAGAACTGTGTTTGAATTCTGATTGGCTGCGAGTCTCAGCTCTACCATAAAGCAAGCTCAGAATCACAGTCCGTTCCCTTTTCGATTCCATTCCTGTTCTTACTGTTTGCCGTCTGAGGAGCTGAAGCTGAATATTGAAGAAGGAGGAGGATTTCTTTTGCATCACTGTAAGATAACTCTGTTTGGTGAAGGACTGTTATTATTGTTTGAGAAGTTAGTCGGAAGAAGCGTTTTAGTTGCTACAAAGTAAAGACTATTTATTATCTTACTATCACTGTTTGTGGTTAAGGCAACGTATCTCTTTACTGTCCGGCGAATTACACTATTCCGCATTTATTTGCTAACACTGGTTAAGGGACCAGAGTTGTAACACTGGTCCTGAACCCAGAGTTGCTAACAGTGGGAAAACATGGGAAGGTTTGGAAAAGAAACAAGAAAATGTTTTCTGGATGTTTCAAAATAAATCCATGAATGAGACAGGAGTATTGTGCCCCACATTCTTGCAGGATCATAGTTTTATCCCCCCCCCAATCTCCCTCCCTCTCTCCCTCTCCCTCTCTCTCTCTCTCTCTCTCTCTCTCTCTCTCACACACACACACACACACACATATTTGGGACTGCTAAGAGCTTATTATATCTAGCTTTGTTCCATAAACATGTCACAGCTATGTGACATGAGGATAATTGTGGCTACCCTGCTTGTTACCTGGTGGAGACCATTCACCTGAATGTTCTCGGAAGAGCTCGGAGGGGGCCAGGTGACCTCCAGTTTCTTGTAGGAAGGTCTCTCTGCAAAGAAAGAACAATAGCCTTGTTAACAAGGGGATACTTCTGTGGTCATTTCCCCCAACCAGCAGCTTGCAGCCACTTCTAGAGTCATTTGTCCATCATTATGTCAAAACAACAACAGCAACTGTCAATTACAACTTTACTTGGAACAGCTTACATCCTGGAACGATATCTGCCACACTATCTAACACCCAGATCTGCCTATCCCAAGGTCATTTCATTTTCATTTTCATTTTATTAAATTTATATACCGCGCCACTCTCCCCGAAGGGACTCGGTCTTTGGAAGGACTTGACGTGGCTAGACAAAAATGTCAAATCTACATTTATAAACATTCTCCTTTTCATGCCTCCCTTCTTTCTTAATTGTAATTGTATTGCACGTCCTTCATTTTAAAGCATACCAAAACTTAAAACATAGCCACATGCTGGCATCTTATTTATTAATTCTACTCTCCTCCAAAATCATTATTGCCTGCAACCTATTCTAACCAAACATCAATCATATTTAATATCCAAAGAGTTTCTAATCCTCCTTTTCAAATCCCAGTTCAAAATGTATATCCAGTTTTCCCATATTATACCCATACCTATCTAGGTCTTGTTATCCTTATCTCTCCTTTATTTAACTATATTTATTATCATAATTTCTTTTTTAATTAATCTTTGTATATGACCAAGCTTTAATAAGTGCCATTCAGTATTCATTTCCAATTACTACTTATTATAACTATGCATATATATATGTAGTTGTTTCACAACAACCTGTTATTATTAGGCCCCAATTAAGGGAGGAGACATACTGTTTCCTTTCCTGCCTTTCGGCTCATCACCAGAGACCATCTAGACATACATATATATATGTTTTCTTGTGTACTCACAAGAAAACAAAGGCACCAGCCTGATGATGATGGGTGTGATCCCATCGAAACGTTGCAAAAACACTCTTAATTTTACACGGGAAAAGACCTGAATAAATAAAATATATATATTTTAAGGGCTGATTTAATAATTAAGAGACCAGGATAGATCTATTTCGGGCTTATTAGCCTTCTTCAGCTGGCCATACTTCTTCTACTGGGATTTGAACCGGCACTTTCCAGCATATCAGGCCCATGGTTTGCATAATGCATTTAATCCCAAATTACATTATATCATAACTAGCGTTGCTGTGGCCTAGTCTGGTTAAATAGCCAACCAATCTGTGTGTAGATTTACACCTGCACACACAAACACATACACACAACCACCATATAAACGCCAACCTACCTACCTACTGTATTTCTCCCCCCCTCTCTCTCTATCCCTCTACCTACATACCTACTGTATTTCTCGCTCCCTCTCTCTCTCTACCTACCTACCTACTGTATTTCTCCCTCCCTCTCTATCCCTATAGCTGCCTACCTGCCTACCTACTGTATTTCTCCCTCCCTCTCTCTCTCTACCTTCCCAGCTACCTTCCTACCTACCTACTGTATTTCTCCCTCCCTCTCTATCCCTATAGCTGCCTACCTGCCTACCTGCTGTATTTCTCCCTCCCTCTCCCTCTCTACCTACCTACCTACTGTATTTCTCCCTCCCTCTCTCTATCCCTATAGCTGCCTACCTACTGTATTGAAATGCATAAAGGATGACATAATACCTGTGGCCCACTGGTCTCTCTGTATCCATCTACCCACCTTTTAAACAATTTTTTATATTTCCGTGGCGTGTACCTGGCACAGGTGTGACATCTACACAATCTATATATATCATTGGTGCTGTATTTGAAAGGAACGTTGTGTGAAAATTTGGAAGCGATCGGTGCAGAACTTTCGGAGATTAGCGGTTTTGAACAAACTCTTGTTACATTTTTATTTATATAGATATAAGAATGAGGACAGCATGGCCTGACCACTGCCACAGACAAATCAGAAATGAGTCGCTCTTCCTCCTGTGGGTTTCGGCCACATTTCTTCTATGAGTTCCACACCTCTCTTGAGAACATATTCAGAGCCATAAACATGCACACCCAGCTTTCCCTTTCAGTCTTGCCTCGGTTAAAGTTCAACCCAGTGTTTGCTATAACACCCTAGAAACCAGTTTCCACCCTCTGGATACATAGACCTAGTCTGCTGGATGCCAAATTCTCATGCTACGTTTCACTCTAGCTCAGGGGTCTCCAACCTTTGCAACTTTAAGTCTGAAGGACTTCAGCTCCCAGACTTCTCCAGCCAGCTTTGCTGGGAGCTGAAGTCCTTCAGACTTACAGTTGCAAAGGTTGGAGACCCCTGCTATAGTCAATACTTCCAGCTTTGCTGGCTGGAGAAGTCTGGGAGCTGAAGTCCTTCAGACTTAAAGTTGCAAAGGTTGGAGACCCCTGCTATAGTCAATACTTCCAGCTTTGCTGGCTGGAGAAGTCTGGGAGCTGAAGTCCTTCAGACTTAAAGTTGCAAAGGTTGGAGACCCCTGCTATAGTCAATACTTCCAGCTTTGCTGGTTGGAGAAGTCTGGGAGCTGAAGTCCTTCAGGCTTAAAGTTGCAAAGGTTGGAGACCCCTGCTATAGTCAATACTTCCAGCTTTGCTGGCTGGAGAAGTCTGGGAGCTGAAGTCCTTCAGGCTTAAAGTTGCAAAGGTTGGAGACCCCTGCTCTAGCTGGTAGGTAATAGATAAACTTTATTGTCATTTTTTACTGTGGGCACACTGGCATGACATTCAGGTGGTCTGCTATCAAAAGTGTATACGTACATTACACACATATACACATGCTATACACACACACACACACACACACAAATACATGAATAATGCAGATAGACTGATGGTTACTAGGTCAACAGATTATACTAAAGGGATTTGAACACAGGTTCTCCTGCTTTATCTGCTGCTGTGGCCCAGAGGTGGAACTCTCGCCTCCCAAGCAGGAGGTGGTGAGTTCGATCCTAGGGAGAAGCAGATGTAGGGTCTCCTGCTTGGGCAGGGGGTTGGACTAGATGACCTGCAAGGTCCCTTCCAACTCTTGTTAATCTGTTAAAGACCTTGCGGTCTCACAGTTCAATCCTAGGTAGAGGCAGATGTAGGGTCTCCTGCTTGGGCAGGGGGGTTGGACTAGATGACCTTCCAAGGTACCTTCCAACTCTGTTCATCTGTTAAAGGTTGTGAGTTCGATCCTAGGTAGAGGCTGATGTACGGTCTTCTGATTGGGCAGGGGGTTGGACTAGATGACCAGCAAGGTCCCTTCCAATTCTTGTTAATCTGTTAAAGACCTTGAGGTCTCACAGTTCAATCCTAGGTAGAGGCAGATGTATGGTCTCCTGCTTGGGCAGGGGTGTTGGACTAGATGACCTGCAAGGTCCCTTCCAACTCTGTTCATCTGTTAAAGACCTTGAGGTCTCACAGTTCAATCCTAGGTAGAGGCAGATGTAGGGTCTCCTGATTGGGCAGGGGGGTTGGACTAGATGACCTGCAAGGTCCCTTCCAACTCTGTTCATCTGTTAAAGACCTTGAGGTCTCACAGTTCAATCCTAGGTAGAGGCAGATGTAGGGTCTCCTGATTGGGCAGGGGGGTTGGACTAGATGACCTGCAAGGTCCCTTCCAACTCTGTTCATCTGTTAAAGACCTTGAGGTCTCACAGTTCAATCCTAGGTAGAGGCAGATGTAGGGTCTCCTGCTTGGGCAGGGGGTTGAACTAGATGACCTGCAAGGTCCCTTCCAACTCTGGTTAATTTGATAAAGGTTGTGAGTTCAATCCTAGGTAGAGGCAGATGTACGGTCTCCTGCTTGGGCAGGGGGTTTGACTAGATGACCTGCAAGGTCCCATTCCAACTCTGTTAATCTGCTATCAGTTTTGTCCAACGTTCTTTTATCACTGGACCACATTAGCCGGCAAACAATGAGATATCCAGAGATCAACCGCAGCCCATGCAACATTCTTAAATCAGAGGAATTAGCAGAGGGACGATAGGAAGGAGTGTCGAAAACCCATGCCACTACAAATGAAGGCCTAGGTTTCACAAGTCCTTCCTATCAGCCCACTGTGCAGGCCCTTATGGGAGCTGAAGGCAAAAAAAACCACTTGGACTGACCAGATTTTGTCCACCCTGGTTTTCTTCCTATCATTAGCTCATTTGATCATGTCGAAATGAGGAGGAATCAGAATGCACGGCTCTCTTTAGGATGAGCAACGTATGAAAAAAGCGAGTGGCCAACAGACTAAATCAAGATTAAAAACGGAATTCCAGGCAGCGTTGTATATGACATCATAACCTTCTCTTTCGTTCTTCAAGCTTAAACAAAAGAGGGTCCAGAATCCTTTCCCCAAAAATACTTTTATTCTCAGGTTTCTGTGCCTTCCCATTTTGCTTTAATATATATGTGTGTGTGTGTGTGTGTGTGTGTGTGTGTGTGTGTGTGTGTTAGTTTTATGAGCTGATCAAACTAACACACATATCTAAAATATTATACAACGTAATTCTTGGCTTGCTGTCTGGATGGTCTCTAGTGATGAGCCGATGGGCAGTAAGGGAAACAGTATGTCTCCTCCCTTAATTGGGGCCTAATAATAACAGGTTGTTGTGAAACAATTACACACATATATATATATCAATAGCAATTTCAAGCTCCTGCAGTGAGACCATATTGCAATGTGAATTGACTGACCAGATCAAGGACTTTAGCCCCTTGACCCCAACAAGCTAGTCTCAGAATGAGTGGATTTCAGAAGAGGCCGGCCACAGTTAAGCAAATATACACTTGGATTTCCATGCCTCTGATGCCCAGAAGCCTCCAAAAAGCACAGGGTGCCTATAAAAACATCCCGTAATTATTTCCCAGTTTACATGCCGAGTTGGGCTGCTTCTAAAAAGTGATGGTTCTATCCATAAATCGATCGGTTCATCTAGCCAATCTTCCCCAAACAACAGCTCTCCTACAAATGAATGGGGGGATTCTTGGAGATCCAATCCCAACACATCTCAAAAATCCTCAGAATAGAGAAAACCGATCGAAGTCGGCTATTACAACTGGCGTGAATTCCAGTCTGTTCGGTTAGGGTTAGGGTTAGGTTTAGGGGGTTAGGTTTAGGGGGTTAGGGTTAGGGTTAGAGGGTTAGGGTTAGAGGGTTAGGGTTAGGTTTAGGGGGTTAGGTTTAGGGGGTTAGGGTTAAGGTTAGGGTTAGGATTAGGATTAGAGGGTTAGGGTTAGAGGGTTAGGGTTAGGGTTAGAGGGTTAGGGTTAGAGGGTTAGGGTTAGGGTTAGAGGGTTAGGGTAGGTGTTAGGGTTTGAGGGTTAGGGTTAGAGGGTTAGGGTTAGGGTTAGAGTTAGAGGTAGGGTTAGGTTTAGGGTTAGACTCTAACCCAAACCCTAACCCTAACCCTCTAAACCTAACCCTCTAACCCTAACCCTAACCCTCTTACCGTTAGATGGTTAGAGCTAGGATTAGAGGGTTAGGGTTAGGGTTAGAGGGTTAGGGTTAGGGTTAGGGTCCTGAAGAACTTCCTTTGAGGTTTTTCCTTGCCCCTCTATCTCAAATGGGCTACATATCCCGCCGGGGATAATGGGAGCTGTAGTCCATTTGAATGACAACAGTTTGGGGGGAAAACTCTTTTGGGGAAAACGAGGAGTGGAATTCCAAGAGGATCACCCACCTGCTTTGATTCCTCCACCCAGAGCCAAACACGTGGTCCTTCTCCAGTCTCCTCTTCACCCCACCTTTCCCCTACTAACAGTACCTACCTGGTGGAGAAGGAACTTCCTCGTCTTGATCGAGATCTTCTGCTGGCTGGCAAGGCAACGATGAGCCATACAGGGCGAGCCTCTGCCTCTGCAGCTCCTGTTCTCGTTCTTGGACCTCCTGGACTTCTTGATCCAAGAGAGACTGGGAGCTTTTGGCACGCAAGCAGAAAAAGGAACTAGCCAAAGAGGCCCTCCCTGGCGAATGCGGCTTTGGTTCTGCTAAAACACCAGAGTTCAGGATGGTCACATTGGACATCGGATTGACCTCGGCAAAAGGTGGTCCCCTTCCATTTTCTGGGCTGCTATGCGTTGTCTTTTTCAAGTCTGGCGTCTCCAGGTGGTGGGACTGTTGCTCAAAAATCATCTTCTTCTCCTGCAGTTCTTGGGGCGTCCCGCGGTCATAGGTGCCTCTCACCTTGCCCAACTGCACAAGGTCCTCTTCCCGCCGACACTCGCGTTGGATCTCCCTCTGCATCTGGACACCAGCCCACTGACGCTCCTTCTCCTTCGGCTTTATGTGGGACGCCATCCCTTGGTTCAAGATGGGTTTGATGCACACTTCCACGTATTCCTGGGTGCCTCGAAAACGGCCCAGGCCTCTCTCCCTTCGCAGAAGTTCTTCCCGTTCCAGATGGACACGGATCTCCCGCTCAATCGGGGTCTCGTTGGCGTGAGAAGGGTCCCCGGGCTCATAGGCGTTATTGCCCATCAGGTCTGTGGGCCAATGTGATTCTTCAGTCCCCAAGGGTTCCTCAGCAGGAGGCGCGGCAAGAGTTGGGTCTTCTGGGCTCACCAGCTCTCTGGCACTGGGCGGGTCTGCGACGTCAAGAAGTAATCCGTTTCTTGGTGTTGGACTTGAGCCAGAATGCTCCGCCGCAATGCCTAACCCATTAGCTAAAGAGGCATCAGCTGAGCCTCGAGAGTCTGCCCGGTTCCTCGTATCTGGCAGATCTTCAACACTGGCTAAAACCATTGCACCAGCTGCCTCTCTGGGACAAGTTGGATCCCTTGTGCCCGTCAGGCTTTGTGAGTGAGGAAATGCTTTGTCCAGCTTGTTGGCACCAGTCAGATTCTCCGCTTCCTCTGCTTGGCTGGTATTTTCTCCAGGCTCAGCGTCCCTGGCCGCTTCTTTTCGCCTCTCAGATTCCAGCACACACGCTGCTCCAACCTCACCCTGGGACTGATTATAATTGCCGGCTCCTCTCAACTGATGAATAGCCAATCCTTCCCTGTCTTTCCCGTCACATACAGGAGCCAGGCCCTGGTGGGCAGGTCCACCGGTGTCATTGGTTGCCACAGGAGACTGTGCCGACGGTTTCTGAATGTCACAACCTGCACCTGATGCCCTCTGCTGGCACCAGAAGTCAACATCTAGCTGGGAGTTTGCTAATGGCAGGGAAGATGAATTTGGACTGCCGGAAGAATCTCGGGCGAGCTGGTCATCAGTGGCCTGAGAATTATCTTCCAAGGCCTTTCTCAAAAACTGCCCATTGACATGATCCTGGCAGTCTTCTGAAGCTACAAGTAACTGGTCATTCTCTCTATTGGCCGTCAGCTCTTCGTTACCTGTTTCTGTAACTTTTGAGCACCCCAGCTTTACTTGTTCATGAATGTTGGCGGGATGAAATCTTCCTTCAAGTTCATCTGTCAAATCAGAATCAGAAGGACTGGAGATAGGACACTCTTCCACCCCTGTTTGGTTTTGATCATTGGCCTCCAGACACAACAAGTTGAGATTTTTAGGTGACGTGAGACCGTTGCTTTTCTCTTCACAGACAGGAATTTGTTTCAGGCTACTGGACAGTTCTGGTTTCCCTGGTGAATCTGAATACGCATCAAAAGATTGGACAGAACGATCTTGAGTGTCATCTTCCACCCTTTGGCCTGGTTGATTAGTGATGCCACAGGAGGTCTGTTGCTCTGAAGCACTATCTAAAAGAGTCCCAAAATATACAAGAGGATTCTTTTTATCCCCTTGGACACATTCCAGAGGTTTCAGGAAATCGGCAAGCACAAGAGAAACCTTACCAGAGCAGTCATACTGCTTGGTCTCCACTCCTTGGACCTCATGTATTGAGGTTCCATTTGAGTGCTTGAATTCTGGAAGTACATTTAAAATATTGCCATGACCCTCAAGACAGCTGCCAGTCTCTCCTGGTGCCGGCTGACCTGAAGTACTTTCTTCTTTCTGGCGGTCCAAGCAGATATTTGGCATCTTGATCTGGCTATCCTCTTGCCCACGGTCTAGTTGGTCGTAGACAGGTGCCATATCCATTCCTTGTAAAAGCACGCCTGGAGACGAAGATGCTTTCTCCACAGGAGCATCCTTTTGTATTAAGTTGGATAATGCTTCTAGTGTATTTTTTTTGGCGATGAGACTAGTGGCATCTTCAAATGGAGCTACCGATGGATTACCGTGTTCAGGGGTTAGGGAAATATCCTTGGCCACATCCTTGGTGCTCACCATCTGCCTGAATTCATCCACTTCCGAGTTCTCCTTTTCGCTGCACTCCAGCCCAGAGCTAAGAGGGAGCAGGAATAACGTTTCTGTGGTCATAGGGAAAACGATGATGTCTTCAACAGATCTAGAACAAAGAACATTCATCTCTTTAATGTGACTTGTCGCTTTTTCTGATAGTCCCCTCATTTTATGAGTTTCAACTGGGAAGGCATATTAAATCAACTATTGTAGCAAAAACAAGAGTTTCTTTTTGGCAAATTTGTGCCTTATAATTTTACTAACCGTTCCCGGCCACGAGTTGCTGTGGCCCAGTCTGGTTAAATGGCCAACCAATCTGTGTGTAGATCTACACCTGCACACACAAACATGTACACACAACCACTGTTTAACCCCCAACCTACCTACCTACCTTCTCCTTCTCTCCCTCTACCTACCTACCTACCGTATTTCTCCCACTCTCTATCCCTCTACCTACCTACCTACCTACCCACCTACCTACCTACCTATCTACTGTATTTCTCCCTCTGTCTATCCCTCTACCTACCTACCTACTTACCTACCTACCTACTGCATTTCTCCCTCCCTCTCTCTATCCCTATAGCTGCCTACCTACCTACCTACTGTATTTCTCCCTCTCTCTCTCTATCCCTCTACCTACCTACCTACCTACCTATCTACCTACCTACCTACCTACCTACTGTATTTCTCCCTCTGTCTATCCCTCTACCTACCTACCTACCTACCTATTGTATTTCTCCCTCTCTCTATCCCTCTACCTACCTACCTACCTACTTACCTACCTACCTACTGCATTTCTCCCTCCCTCTCTCTATCCCTATAGCTGCCTACCTACCTACCTACCTACTGTATTTCTCCCTCTCTCTCTCTATCCCTCTACCTACATACCTACCTACCTATCTACCTACCTATCTACCTACCTACCTACTGTATTTCTCCCTCTGTCTACCCCTCTACCTATTGTATTTCTCCCTCTGTCTACCCCTCTATCTATTGTATTTCTCCCTCTCTCTATCCCTCTACCTACCTACCTACCTACCTACCTACCTACCTACCTACCTACCAACAGAGTATTTTATGTCATAAAGTATGACCTAATACCTGTGGCCCACTGCTTTCTCTGTATCCATCAACCTACCTTTTTAAAACAATTTTTTACATTTCCGTTGCGTGTACCTGGCACAGGTGTGACATCTACACAATCTATATATATATCATTGGTGCCGTATTTGTAAGGAACGTTGTGTGAAAATTTGGAAGCGATCGGTGCAGGACTTTCGGAGATTAGAGGTTTTGAACAAACTCTCGTTACGTTTTTATTTATATAGATTGTTGTATATATTTCATGTTCATAATTTAGGTAATACGCTATTCATAGAAGTCATAGGGCTGGAAGGGACCTCAGAGGTCTGCTAGTCCAACCCTCTGCTCAAGGGAGGACCCTTGCATTAGCCCAGTCAAATGGTTGTCCACTCTTTTTTTAAAAAAAAACCTCCAGTTTTCATCATTTGTTAGCCTTTCAGTGCTACTACGCGTCCTGATTTTAAGGAACTGAGAAATTTCAATGGGACAATGGCTCCCCCTTCTGACAATGAAGGAAAAAAATATCGAAGGGCAAAAAGATTTGCAAAATGCTGATAGGGAAATCTGAAACAGAATCTGTGGACAACAGAGCAAGAATAAATATTTTCTGCATTCCGATATATTTTGGATATCCCTTGGATACTTATGCCCACGTTATTATATGTTGCTTTTAATATTCGCCTTTCCACATCGGAAATGGACAAATTAACTCAAGAAATCCAGGGAAAAGAAGAATCAGAATTCTACCAGATATGGGATAAATGGTATAGGTCAGGGGTCTCCAACCTTTGCAACTTTAAGTCTGAAGTCCTTCAGACTTAAAGCTGCAAAGGTTGGAGACCCCTGCTATAGTCAATACTTCCAGCTTTGCTGGCTGGAGAAGTCTGGGAGCTGACGTCCTTCAGACTTAAAGTTGCAAAGGTTGGAGACCCCTGCTATAGTCAATACTTCCAGCTTTGCTGGCTGGAGAAGTCTGGGAGCTGAAGTCCTTCAGACTTAAAGCTGCAAAGGTTGGAGACCCCTGCTATAGACAATACTTCCAGTTTTGCTGGCTGGAGAATTCTGGGAGCTGAAGTCCTTCAGACTTAAAGCTGCAAAGGTTGGAGACCCCTGCTATAGTCAATACTTCCAGCTTTGCTGGCTGGAGAAGTCTGGGAGCTGAAGTCCTTCAGACTTAAAGTTGCAAAGGTTGGAGACCCCTGATCTACAGGCTGGCCTCACTACACCACCATGCTAAGCCATGATAAGATGATGACCAACTCAGTTTCTGGGAGCTGAAGTCTGGGAGCTGAAGTCCTTCAGACTTAAAGTTGCAAAGGTTGGAGACCCCTGGTATAGGTGGATGGAAGAAAGAAACAAGAACCAAGGAAGAAATACAGCAAAATTTAAAAACAGTAGTTATGAGTAAAATAAGAGGGTTTAGAATGGTGAAATCCAAATGAAATATAACAGAAGGGGAAATAATATAAGATAAGCAGCTTCAATTAACAATTGCTATTAGAAGGAACAGGAAGTTCCTGTCCGTATTGCATGGTATAAATGTAGTGTATGTCTTTGTGTGAGTGTATTTTATATTTTATACGTGTGTAAATAAAATTTATTAATAAAAATAAATAGTTTTTTTTTTTTAAAAAAGAAAGGCTCTTCCAGTTCACCTAATCTAATTTTAAATTATTGGCTGCCCTTCAGAGTAATAAAATGGGCACATTTCTCCTGAAAACCACACCAAAAGCAAGCCAGGCTAAGTTCTGTAACACTTTGTTGGTTAAAATTACAAATATTTGCATCATGGTGGTCCTATTTCTGGCATTCCCCCCAAAAGCCATTCTATTAATTACCACCAATTAGCATTAGAAACAGTATGCTTCTTTTTTCAGGTTCAATTCTAATACAATCCCTACAATGTTGACTCCACAGTTAGCAAAGAGCAGTATTTTCTGATCCTTCCTTTGTTTTCTAGGCTGTTGAATGGAACTTTGCAGCAAAACATTAATTTAATTTTAATTTAATTTAATTTATTTAGACTTTTATATCGCCCCCTCTCCGGGCAGGACTCGGGGCGGTGCACAGTAGGTAAAATGCAAATAGTACATACATCTCAATAAATACATTCAACCACTAAAACCCAAATTAAATTAAGAACTCTGCTAAAAAGTTTAAAACACTAGAACCCTCTAAAAAATAGTTAGTAAAGTCGAAGTCTGAAGTCTAAACCAGGCCGGCCAGGTGGAAAAAATGTGTCTTGAGCTCCCGGCCGAAGAGGCGCAGGTCGGTGATAGTACGAATATTAGACTTCTTGCTTAAAAGGCTGCAGTTTTAATGAAAAGCCTCAAGTACTCACCCAGTCTCAGAAGAACACAAAAAAATAAATAAAAATGAGATGGCCAAGAAAATAGACATTTCTGGCTTCCCTGGAACCAGACCAATTTTAAAACTTTTCTCCTGGTTAGGAACTGGACTTAGTGAACTATGTAAGTTTGCAACTTTAAGTCTGAAGGACTTCAGCTCCTTCAGACTTAAAGTTGCATTTCCCTTAGATTTCAAAAGGCTAGTAAGGACCAACTGCTCTCCCCCTCTACTCAAAATCTTTCTTCCCTCATGCTGTATACTTGGATACAAAAAAAAAAACAAACCCCAACACTTGCCTGGAAAACTGAATGAAAATTACATCACCTGAAATTTTGGAATAAGATGCCCAAACTCTAAAAGAAGCAATCTCTGACCATTGTAGAACTGCGCATGAAATAAAAGGCTCCTGTGAAAAGGAGATGCACCAGCATTAATCAAGACTTGCCTTCCATCAACAGAGACCATGGTTCAGGAGAAGGTTCTGCTAGAACTTGAGAAAATGCTCCTCCACCATCTCTTTCCTCCTCCGTCTCCGGGAATTGGGAGGAAAAGGGAGTTTGGAAAGTTCCTTCCTCAACTCTCCTCCAGAGGCATTCAGCTTATCTTCAGAGCTTCATTTCATGACCCCCTGCAGTTACTGGCTTTATGGATTTTAGGCAGCCAAGGGGTAGAACAGATGCCTTGCCTAGCTAATCCAGTTTCAAGTCCTTCCACTGATACAATTAAAAGCTTGCAACTGTATAATTAAGGAAATACTCCATCTGGCAGCATAGATCTTGGTTTGGTATTGTGAAAAGCAGGTATAACAAGCATTTCTCTTCTTAACAGGCAGCAAGGGAACTTCAGAGGCAGGAGTTGGGAAAGAAAAAGCTCGGGAAAAGGGAGTGGAAAAGCCTTAGAAACAGACAAAATTAGACACTAAAGGTATTTCAATCCACTTCTCTTTTAGTGACGAAGGCATTTTGCCCGAAAGCAACGGCTGTCAAAGAGAGGGGACCCACAATCGGATGCTTTGATGTGCTTTCCTCCCAGCTAACAAGTTGTAGATTCATGAATGGTGAATAGATAAAGGGACAATGGTTTGGGGCAGGGGTCTCCAACCTTTGCAACTTTAAGTCTGAAGGACTTCAACTCCCAGACTTCTCCAGCCAGCAAAGCTGGCTGGAGAAGTCTGGGAGCTGAACTCCTTCAGACTTAAAGTTGCAAAGGTTGGAGACCCTTGCATTAAAGCAAAGCTGGCTGGAGAAGTCTGGGAGCTGAAGTCCTTCAGACTTAAAGTTGCAAAGGTTGGAGACCCCTGCTTTAAAGCAAAGCTGGCTGGACAATTCTGGGAGCTGAACTCCTTCAGACTTAAAGTTGCAAAGGTTGGAGACCCTTGCATTAAAGCAAAGCTGGCTGGAGAAGTCTGGGAGCTGAAGTCCTTCAGACTTAAAGTTGCAAAGGTTGGAGACCCCTGCATTAAAGCAAAGCTGGCTGGAGAAGTCTGGGAGCTGAAGTCCTTCAGACTTAAAGTTGCAAAGGTTGGAGACCCCTGGTTTGGGGGATGACACAACTCCATCGCCTGCAATACCACACCTGAGTCAGTCTTGAATCATGGTTAAGGCACTGAACTGGAAACTGGGCAACCTTGAGTTCTAGTTCTCCCTTAGACGCGAGGAGTATAACTTTTGGGGTGAGTTGCTTTTTCTCAGCCCAGCAGAGGGGTTGTCGTGGGGAATGACTTAATTATGGAAAATAAAGGCAGGCTACACATCTAATAAATAAAGAAGTCCTTAACAATCTTCTTTCTCTCCCTCCCTTCTTCCGTGATTCTCAGGAGAATTCCACCACGCCTAATTGCCGGCTTAGCAACCACCCTTTCTTTCTTCATCCCTTCTTTCCTGCAGGGATGCCCAGCGGGGGTTTCTTAGCAGCCCAGCTGGGACGCGTCTTACCTGCCTCAGGTGCTTTCGATCTCACCGGGCCAAACTCCTAGACCCTTCCTCCGTCCCAGCCAGCCAAAAATGCATCCAGGGCTGTGTGCTAAGTAAGTGCTTAGTGCCTCCCAGTGTTTTATGCTCAGCCACTCAGCCAATTACACGCCCGAGGCTAATCTGCTGGCAGGACTCCCTCAGCCGAGACTACACAAAGAAATTGCCAAGAAAATACACAAGTCTGAGGCCCAAAAACGCAGGTGTGCAACCCAGCCCAGGCAGCTGGCCGCCGCGTTAAAGATCAACCTAATGAAAGAAGAACACGCCTAGGCGTCCTTAAAAAGATCCTTGCCTCTCCAACGTGATTCGCTACGAGATGAATGGAGCTTCCATGTATAGAAATAGTACAGCTCCTGATGCTAAACAAGCACTGCATTAATAATAATAATAATAATAATAATAATAATAATAATAATAATAATAATAATAATAATAATAATAATAATAATTTTAATTTTATATCCCGCTCTCTCTCCCCAAAGGGACTCGAGGCGGGGCACAGGCAATTAAAAATACAAATAATAATAATAATAATTTTAATTTATAATTCAATTCAAATTTTTCAATTCAAATTTAATTTGTAGCACCGCTCCCTCTCCCCACGGGGACTCGGGGCGGTGCACAGGGAAAGTAAAAACAATAAATATACAAATATAAATACATAATATAAAAACAGATTAAATCTATTCCTGTGCTAAAACCCGTTAAACTAAAATACCCAGCAGCTATAAATAAGTTTAAAACCCCATAGAAAGAGAGACTAGCCTAGGCCGGCCAAGCGGAAAAAGTGTGTTTTTAATTTCTGACGGAAGGAGCGGAGGTCCGTGGTTGTTCTAATGTCGGGGGGAAGGTCGTTCCAGAGGGCCGGGCCCGCCACAGAGAGAGCCCTTCCCCTGGGCGTCGCCCGTCTAGTGGACGGCACCCGGAGAAGTCCCTCTCTGTGGGACCGAATCGGCCATGAGGATGTATGAGGCAGGATCCGATCCCGCAGGTTATAAACCGCTCCCTCTCCCCGAAGCGACTCGAGGCGGGGCACAGGGAATTTAAAAATACATGTATAAAACCACAAACATCATACAATATTAAAATGAATTAAACTAAAACCCTGCGCTAAAATCCCAAACTAAAACTAAACCCCTAAAAACCCTAAAAAACAGTTCAATTACCCCAAGCCGGCTAAGCAGAAAAAGTGGGTTTTGAGTTTCTGGCGGAAGGAGCGGAGGTCCGTGGTTGTTCTAATTTCGGGGGGAAGGTCGTTCCAGAGGGTCGGGCCCACCACAGAGAAGGCCCTTCCCCTGGGCGTCGCTCGCTGGCATTGCCTAGTGGACGGCACCCGGAGAAGTCGCTCTCTGTGGGAGCGAAAGGGGGAGTCCATTGCCTTCCTATTGTGGATTATGGATTTGAAGGCGTTTGCTGGTCACTGTTTGGGTAGAGCCTATCCCTGACGCAGCAAAGAATTTGTGTGTGGTGGTGAGGAGCAGGACCGCATTTGTTCACAAGCTACCGTGTTTCCCCCAAAATAAGACAGGGTCTTATTTTTTTTGGACCCCCAGAAATAAGCGCTTGGCCTTATTTTTGGGGAGGTCTTATTATTTTTGAGAGTCAGGAGGCAGCGAGCATGGTCACTTCATGGCTGATGCTTTGCTGCAATATTTTTTGAGGAGGGCTTATTTTCAGGGGAGGGCTTATTTTAGCGCATGCACTCCAAAGCTTCACTGGGCTTATTATCCGGGGAGGGCTTATTTTCAGGGAAAGAGGGTACTAATTGAGAAGAAGAATACTTTATGCAGATAAAGATAGCTTCTATCCTTAGGCTGTGAGACTTTTAAATTCAACCGCAATCCCTCCATGCACAGGCTAGCTTTTTCTTTTTTCTTTTCTCTCTTTTTTTTTTTGGTTTCTGTTATAATTTTGCACCAGTGAAGTTAACACCAATTTCATTGTAATTTTAGTACAATGACAATAAAGATGATGATGGTGATGGTGATGGTGATGATGATGATGATGATGATGATGATGATGATGATGATGATGATTAACATTACTGGCCAATTTTCTTAGAGAAACGAGGGTGTTTTTTTTTTAAACTTTTCAGTGCAAAGTAGTTCTTTGTTTCCTAGTTGTATCATTATTCCTCTTCTGTCCTCCCACAGGTGAAATTACTTCTCCTTGCCCACAGCATTCCCCAGGGGGAAATGGCATGCTCAAATAAATTGGGAATCCCAAGTGAAGAAGCCTTACTGACCCATGATGGGGAGACAATGGATGGATAGAAAAGCCATCCCCTCCAAAAATAATGGTTTTGATCATCCTTATAGATTAAGAGCTTTCTATTTTTATTCTTTTCTATTATGATTGTATTCTTTTATTCTTTCCTATTTTCTTATGAAGAGTGCAGAGAAGAGCAACAAAGTGGATTAGGGAACTGGGGGCTAAAACATATGAAGAACGGTTGCAGGAACTGGGTATGTCTAGTTTAATGAAAAGAAGGACTAGGGGACACAGGATAGCAGTCTTCCGATATCTCAGGGGTTGCCACAAAGAAGAGGGAGTCAAACTATTCTCCAAGGCACCTGAGGGCAGAAGAAGAAGCAATGGGTGGAAACTAATCAAGGAGAGAAGCAACTTAGAACTGAGGAGAATTTCCAGACAGTGAGAACAATTAATCAGTGGAACAGAAGTTGCCTCCAGAAGTTGTGAATGCCCCAACACTGCAAGTCTTCAAGAAGATGTTGGATAGCCATTTGTCTGAAGCGGTATAGGGCTTCCTGCCTAGGCAGGGGGTTGGACTAGAAGTCCTCCAAGGTCCCTTCCAACTCTGCTATTGTATATTTTATTGTATTGTATTTATGCATAAAATATCATGAAATTATTTATGTATAAAATGTCATGCCATGAGAGGTAACTCACTTGAAAAGTCAACCAATGCTAGAAGTGATCAGGAGAAAAAGGAGGATGGGCTTCTCTAGTGGCTGAATACCAGGATAACCATGGCAGATCTAAAGGAGTTGGTGAGAGACCGAGGGGCATGGAGAACGCTGCTCCATAGAGTTGCCAAAAGTAAGTCACCACCGAATGGCTGACAATAACGACAGCCTATAAAATGTTGGTTACCATCTTTAAAGCGCTCCATGGCTGAGGACCTGGGTACCTACGAGATCGCCTTCTGCCACCGAGAGCCTCCCACCAGCCCGTACGCTCCCATAGAGAGGGTCTCCTCATGGTGCCCTCGGCTAGACAATGTCGACTGCCGACACCCAGGGGGAGAGCCTTCTCCGTGGGAGCCCCTGTCCTCTGGAACGAATGGCCCCCGGAATTAAGAACTAGCCCTGACTTACGCACCTTCCGCCATGCTCTCAAAACCTTTTTTTCCCCAACAAGCCAGGCTGGCATAAAAATGAATTTTAAATTACGAATTTTTATTCATTTTAATCGGGGTTGTTTGTTTTTTTTAATTTTGAGGCCAAATTGTTTAATATGTTTTTAAAAAACTTTTTCAACTTTGATATATCTGTTTTACTTTGGCTGTACACCGCCCTGAGTCCTTCAGGGGTAGGGCAGTATAAAAAACTAATAAAACCCAAGCTTAAAACCTAAACCTAAAATGTGCTATTTGTTTCCATCACAACTTAAATGTCAAAAGTCCATAGGGGGCATACAATGACAATATGTATGTCATAAATGTCCATTGAGACATCACAATTCAAACCCACATCTTACATAACTTCCATCAAACATCTGCATGCAGGTAGGTAAGGGCAGAGTTTGAAATAATACATGTACGCCTGCGTGTATTATTTTGATACTCTCTTGGTTTGCCCAGATGTCCATAAGAGATGTAGTCCAATAACATCTGGAAGGCCACAAGTCTCCACCACAGGTCAGTCTCAGCTGGGTTGTTACCAGCAGTGCTTTCATTAACAAGCATTCCCAAGTATTTCCATTAAATTATTTTACTCTCACTCAGTTATGGCAGCTACATGGCTAAGCATAGATCTGGTGTGCTAAAAACAACTAGTTTAAGAAAATGCAGAACAGAAGAGAACTGGAAGAGAAAAGCTGAGCTATGAAATGCCATGCATGCTTAAATGAGCTTAGAGGCAAACCATGAAATCAGGGGACGTCCAGGCTCGCCATCTGAACTGGGGATGTTCCCACACTGAGAACCGTGGCAGCAAAATGGGAATAAATACCAAGAATTCAAGCTGGCTTACAAACCCCCTCATTCCAAGAAGCTCCATTCCGTGGTTTAAGAGCTGGACGCCAGTTCTTACCGAGTCCATATATATATACAATAGCAGAGATGGAAGGGACCTTGGAGGTCATCTAGTCTAACCCCCTGCCTAGGCAGGAAGCTCTATACCCTTTCAGACAAATGGCTATCCAACCTCTTCTTAAAGACTTCCAGTGTTGGGGCATTCACAACGTCTGGAGGCAACTTCTGTTCCACTGATTAATTGTTCTGTTAGGAAATTTCTCCTCAGTTCTAAGTTGCTTCTCTCCTTGATTAGTTTCCACCCATTGCTTCTTGTTCTGCCCTCAGGTGGCTTGGAGAATAGTTTGGCTCCCTCTTCTTTGTGGCAACCCCTGAGATATTGGAAGACTGCTATCCTGTCTCCCCTGGTCCTTCTTTTCATTAAACTAGACATACCCAGTTCCTGCAACTGTTCCTCATATGTTTTAGTCTCCAGTCCCCTCATCCTCTTGGTTGCTCTTCTCTGCACTCTTTCTAGAGTCTCCACGTCTTTTCTACATCGTGGTGACCAAAACTGAATGCAGTATTCCAAGTGTGGCCTTCCCAAGGCCTTATAAAGTGGTATTAACTCTTCACGTGATCTTGATTCTCTCCCTCTGTTGATGCAGCCTAGAACTGTGTTGGCTTTTTTGGCAGCTGCTGCCCACGGCTGGCTCCTATTTAAATGGTTGTCCACTAGGACTCCAAGATCCCTCTCCGAGATGCTTCTGTTGGACCTTGGAGGCTGCTTGAAAGCTTGCCACTGAAAGCACCTGCTTGGATTAGTTGTCCCCTGGGAGATTCCTCTCCCCTCTGTTTGGAGGTGGGGCAGAAAGTTTGAAAGAGAGAGAAAAAAGAAAGACCGGATTCTGTTCTTTGGTAAGATTAGAGGACATTCAAGGAGTTGATTAACTAACACTCAGACTTTCCGGAGTCACCTTTTTGCTGCCTGGCACAGACTGGATCCCTTTGGAGGGGAGGGGAGGGGAGAGGGCAGAAGGGGAGTGGAAGGGCAGGGCAGGCACCATCTACGGAGGTACCAAACTCCATGTAGCTCTTTCCAGAGATTTGAGGTAGAGCAAAGTCACACACCCCCCCCCCCTGTTCCAAATACGTTGTTATTATCTGGGCTGAAACCTGAGCAATCCAGATTCTAGAGCCTGGAGCCAGGAGAAGGAAATGTTCCTACAAAACGTTTCACGTCACCCTGGGGAGATTAGGATCAGTTTGATGAATGGAAAAGGAGAAAAAAAAATAGCACTAAAGGAAGGAGACACTGCAAGGTCAACGATACCCAGAGTAAACCTGACTACACCAAGCTCTCCAGCTCGGCTGAAGAATTCATAGAGCAGGGGTCTCCAACCTTTGCAACTTTAAGTCTGAAGGACTTCAGCTCCCAGACTTCTCCAGCCAGCTTTGCTGATTTCAACTCATGATTTATCCACGGCACATTCTGTATTCTAAACCAGGGGTCTCCAACCTTTGCAACTTTAAGTCTGATGGACTTCAGCTCCCAGACTTCTCCAGCCAGCAAAGCTGGAAGTATTGACTATAGCAGGGGTCTCCAACCTTTGCAACTTTAAGTCTGAAGGAATTCAGCTTTCAGACTTCTCCAGCCAGCTTTGCTGGCTGGAGAACTCTGGGAGCTGAAGTCCTTCAGACTTAAAGTTGCAAAGGTTGGAGACCCCTGTCATAGAGAACAAAATAGTGAGGGTGCCAATGAAGCCATAAGTGGGTTTAGATCCCTCCTATCTCCGTATCCAGAAAGCTTGGATATTCCCAATGGCTGGTTTTGCACAATGCAGTAAGACAAACCTAAGCAAATTATATTTTGGCTTAATGTGTTGAGTGACCATTTATGGGACGTGGGCCACAGAGTGCTGCAAGACATCTTGGGATAGTTTAGTTTAGTTTATTGGTTTTTTTATACCGCCCTCCTCCCGAAGGACTCAGGGCGGTGTACAGCCAAAATAAAAACAAATATATAAAAGTTAAAAGAAAGCTTTTAAAAGACATAATTAAAATATTGGCCAAAACATGGGAAAAAAACCCAAACTACCCCTGATTAAAATAATAAAAATTTAAATTTAAAAATTTAAAAATAGTCTCCTGAGATAAAACGTAGCTATTGGACATGGCTAATTTTGTGGATCTCCCCTGAGAATCCGACAAGACATGCAGTTTGGTTTAGTGGCGAATTCTATAAACCAGAAAACTGAATTCTGCTTCCACTTGAAGCCAGCTGGGGAGTTCGTGCTAGTCACCCTGATCTTACGATGTCAAGCTCAGGTAATGAACCAATCAATCAATTCCTGTTGCAACCGACGGATCAACACTCAATTGATCCCTCCAAAAAAGAGAGCCAATCCTGCACTTGTGGAAAAACACTAGGAAGAAAAATAATTAAGAACCGCACGGCAGGAAAATTGTTGCCCCCAGCCACAGGCCTTAGGATTCAATTCATGTTTCACAACCACCCTATAATTCACAAATGAAAATATTCAGGTATTTGTAGCATCTATATAGCCTTAATGACGGGTTGGTCTGCACATCACACTAAGGCACAACTTGCTTTAAGCATGTTGTGTTTATTAAGCCTCCGTGGGTGGGTTCACACATGGCTCTAGACTAGGCTATAACTTCAGCACAATGGCTGGATCGAAATGTTTTGCCAAGACGAAACTAAACAATCATATATAGCAGGGGTCTCCAACCTTTGCAGCTTTAAGTCTGAAGGACTTCAGCTGGAGAAGTCTGGGAGCTGAAGTCCTTCAGACTTAAAGTTGTAAAGGTTGGAGACTCCTCCTATAGTCAATACTTCCAGCTTTGCTGGCTGGAGAAGTCTGGGAGCTGAAGTCCTTCAGACTTAAAGTTGCAAAAGTTGGAGACCCCTGCTATAGTCAATACTTCCAGCTTTGCTGGCTGGAGAAGTCTGGGAGCTGAAGTCCTACAGACGTAAAGTTGCAAAGGTTGGAGACCCCTGCTATAGTCAATACTTCCAGCTTTGCTGGCTGGAGAAGTCTGGGAGCTGAAGTCCTTCAGACTTAAAGTTGCAAAGGTTGGAGACCCCTGATCTACAGGCTGGCCTCACTACACCACCATGCTAAGCCATAATAAGATGATGACCAACTCAGTTTCTGGCATGCCATGGACCGGTGCTGGTCTATGAACCAGGGGGTTGTGGACCCCTGCTACAGCCAACAATACACACATCATTAGACAGTGAATTTCACAAAGCAGCAATGAAAATATGAGAAGATGATGTGCATCAGAGAAAGTGGTCTACGCATTCTACCACCTGCTTTGAAATGGGTGGTCCAGCTGTTTGTCAGATCCTCTAGGATGCCATTCATAACCAATTTCATTGTAATTTTAGTACAATGACGATAAAGATTATTATTATTATTATTATTATTATTATTATTATTTACTTTATTCATAAAACATGAAACTCAACCAACTGAACATTTAAAAATGCATTGCAAATACTATTGACTGGTGCTAATGGTTGATACAGTTTGCTGCCAGCATCCTAGGTATCAACCAAGTATCTTCTTAGGATGTAAGATGTGCCAAGAAGCGCCGTTTTTTGCAGTTCCACTGGTGTTATTGCAGGAAGCTGCAATTTGCTGAAATATTTATTAAAGTTCTTGGACATGGTGCCAAGTGCCCCGATGACAATGGGTGTCGCTGTGACAGGCTTCATCCATAGCCGTGTGGTTTCGATGGCCAGGTCGCGATATTTCATGATTTTTTTTAGTTCTTTTTCTTCGACTCTGGCATCTCCAGGAACAGCGATATCAATGAACTGTACACTTCGGCCGTCTACAACCGTGATATCTGGTGTGTTGTGCTCCAAATGACGGTCTGTTTGTATTCGAAAGTCCCACAAGATCTTCACCCTCTCATTCTCGATAACTTTTTCCACTTTGTGTTCCCATGACTTTCTGGATACAGGTAAACCATATTTTTAACATAATGACCAGTGGATTAATTTAGAAACTCGGTCATGTCTAGCTTTGTAATCAGTTTCTGCGATTTTGCTGCATTCACATATTAAATGTGAAACAGTTTCGACTTTGTTATTGCAAAGTCGGCAGTTTGGGTTGTCAGTGGATTTTTGAATCTTCGCTTTCATGGCATTAGTTTGTAGTGCTTGTTCTTGAGCGGCCAGTATTAAACCTTCCGTTTCTTTCTTGATAGTTCCCATCTTAAGCCATGTCCATGTCAAGTTGTCATCACATTTTCCTTCCATGTTTTTCAAGTGCTGTCCATGCAAAGCCTTGGTCTTCCATCTCTTTAATCTGTCATCTAGCTGTTTTTCCTTATATTCTGCCTTTGTTTCTGTTGTTTTTATGCTGTTCTCCATTTTTACAGCCTGCAGCAATTTTATTATTATTATTATTATTATTATTATTATTATTATTATTATTATTATTATTATTATTATTATTATTATTATTATTCTCTTCACCTGCTACATTCCTCAAAGTTAGAGTCCTTCCAGCTCTTTCAGTTCTTTTCACCTGAGAAACCCCGTCCTCTATCCATGCCCATCCAAAGAGGAAGGCAGGCATGTGGACAAATGGCAAAATGACACAACAAACTCTCTGCAAAAGTCTAGTTATATTCTGGGTTGAAATGAGAAAATAGTACCATTCTACGATGTAGCAAGCAGAAACCGGTTGGCATCACAAAACACAGTGAAAGCTCCAGAGAGGACAATGAACTAAGCTTCAAAAACAATACTAGCATAAGTATTTAAGAAAATAAGGTTGTTTGAAACGAAGGAACACTAATTTTAATTCAACACTAAAATGCTCAATAATGGTGATATACTGGCTATGTTTGATGGACAATTAGTAATTATATTCGTAACTATAAAGATTGATGCCCAGAAACTCGTAACCAAACGACATGTTGCACAAAATTGAAACTGGCTGTACGTTTTATTTGTTTTTATGTTTAAAAATAAAATAAAAAATTATAAAAAAAAAATATTGACATTTTGACTTGCTCCGGCACATTCTGCATGTTTTTCTCTGAGGGGATCTGAAATTATGCTGTGACCCAAAACAACTGGAGGGCATTGGGCCAATTGCCTCCCATATACTGGATTGCGCCGGTAACAATCCTGCGCAGAATTATTCATCAAGAATGCGTCTATGGAGACGGAGGGAAGAATACAAAGAATATAGAAAAATTAAAAAGGAAACAGTCTGCTTGCCATTAGTCTTGGATATTAATGGTCGGAGAGCAGGATACACAGTTCTGGAGATACTCATAGAATTCATTCCATTTTAGAAGGGCAAAGTATTGGCTACGATGCCTTGAGAATAATAAGCTTTCCTTGCCAAAGTGCATTCACAGATGATGGTGCCAGTGGTGGGTTTCAAATTTTTTTAGAACCTACTCTGTAGGTGTGGCCTATTTTGTGGGCGTGGCTTGGCAGTCATGTGACAGGGTGGGAGTGGCCACCTTTTAAAATGTGGTGAAACTCATTTAACAACGCTCTTGCTTAGCAACCAAAATTTTGGACTCAATTGTGATGATAAATTCTTTCTTTCTTTCTTTCTTTCTTTCTTTCTTTCTTTCTTTCTTTCTTTCTTTCTTTCTTTCTTTCTTTCTTTCTTCTTTCCTTCCTTCCTTCCTTTCCTTTCCTTCCCGTTGGGTCACTGGCAGCGGCGGGCCAGATTTACTTCCAGGTACGCCGGTGGAACCCCCTCTCACCGGTTCTCTAAATTTCACCAACTGGCTCTCGCGAGTAGGTGCGAGCCTGCAGAAACCCACCACTGGTACATACACTGCAAAAGAGAACATTCTCATCACCAGGGCTCTAGAATTAAAAAAAGAACCCAAGAATTTTGCAAATCCAATTTTGTATACAGCTTGAGTATTCACACACCAACATCCACCAATCGAGGATGTTGCAAAGATTCTGGGGACCATGTCTTGAATCACGTATTCTAGTCGTGTGCAGGAAACTTATCTTCTTGCATACCGTGTCTATGGGAATCTCTCTTCCTTCCCAACACCCTGGACATTAGCCTGCATCAATGTATTTCTATTTCTGTCTTGCTAATCACCAAACCTTTCCTGGTGGGGCAGTGTTTGGTATACAGCTGTCTTTAGAAGACTAAGCTGCTTAATACTCCTGAGAGATGAACTTGAAGGTGTCAAAGGCATGTTAGGCAAACCAAAAAAATAAAAATGCTTTTGGTAGTTAAAATAAATAAAAACAAATCACAAAGTCTGAAACGGTATAGGGCTTCCTGTCTAGGCAAGGGGTTGGATTAGACCTTCAAGGTCCCTTCCAACTCTGCTATGGTATTGTAAGTATCTTTAATGGTGGTGGGGGAGATGGAGAGAGACCCTGTCAGGACCCAGATCTTTCCTTCTTTCTCATCTGGATGCTCTTCTCTTCTCCTTAAAGCCAGGATTGGCACCCAGGACATTCACAGGCATTTTATATATTCTAAGGCTCAACTACACTGCCATGGAAATAATTTGTGCGGTTGTAGTGCATTGTAAAATGCTGCTGAAATCAAGAGTGAAACAGCAACAATGGCATTCCACCGAATGCCTGAATATAAACATTTTTAACTACTTAAACATTAAATGAAAATGAAAATACCTCTGTTAGGCATTGCAGGGCAGGGAAAACGAGAGAAAAACACAAGATTTAGAAGAATTTGTTCTGTCTCGTAATATTTATTTATTTATTTATTTATTTATTTTATTTTATTAAATTTATACCCCGCCCTTCTCCTTGTTAGGACCCAGGGCGGCGCACAGGCATTATTTAAAAACACAAAATACAATAAATATCTATTAAAATGTATTAAATTAATAAACCCGTGCTAAAACCCAATGTTAAAACCCTTGCCAATTATAAATTATTTTCTTAAAAAGTCAGAAATGGGGGCTATCCTAGGCCGGCTTGTTGGAATAAATACGTCTTAAGACGTTGGCGGAAGAGGCGGAGGTCCGAGATAGTGCGAAGGTCGGGGGGTGGGTCGTTCCAGAGGGCCGGGCCCGCCACAGAGAAGGCCCTTCCCCTGGGTGTCGCCAACCGGCATTGCCCCGTCGACGGCACCCGAAGAAGACCCTCTCTGTGGGAGCGGAGCGGACAAAGGGATGTATGGGGCAGGAGGCGGTCTCGTATATAGCTAGGCCCCGAGCCATGGAGCGATTTAAAGATGGTCATCAGCACCTTGAAGCGCACTCGAAAGGCCACAGGCAGCCAGTGCAGCTCGCGCAGGAGAGGTGTTACGTGGGTTTGCCTTGTGGCACCCATAATCACCCGCGCGGCCGCATTCTGTACTAACTGTAGCCTTCGAGTGCACCTCAAGGGGAGCCCCATGTAGAGAACGTTACAGTAATCCAGCCGGGATGTCACAAGCGCTTGAGTGACTGTGCGAAGGGCTCCCCGATCCAGTAAGGGGCGCAACTGGCGTATCAGGCGTACCTGATAGAATGCCCCCCTGGCCACGGCCGCCACATAGTCCTCCATGGACAGCCGGGAATCCAGGAGGACGCCCAAGTTGCGCGCCCTCTCCACGGGGGCCAGTTGTTCGCCCCCAATGGCCAGTGTTGGACTTATCTGGCTGAACCGGGGTGCCGGAAACCACAGCCACTCGGTCTTGGCCGGGTTGAGCTTGAGTTTGTTACTACCCATCCAGATCCGTACGGCCTCCAGACACCGGGACAGCACCTCGACGGCATCGTTGGGGTGGTTTGGGGTGGATATGTACAACTGAGTGTCATCAGCGTACAGATGGTATTCCACCCCAAAACCACAGATGATCTCACCCAGCGGCTTCATGTAGGTGTTGAACAGGAGTGCCGAGAGGACCGACCCCTGAGGAACCCCACATGTGAGGGGCCTCGGGGACGACTTCTGCCCTCCTGCCAACACCCATTGCGACCGACCAGAGAGGTAGGATGAGAACCACCGTAAAACGGTGCCTCTCAGCCCCAACCCCCCCAATCGGTGCAATAAGATACCATGGTCGATGGTATCAAAAGCCGCTGAGAGATCTAATAGGACAAGGATAGAGGAACAACCTCTATCCCGTGCCCTCCAGAGATCATCCACCAACGCGACCAATGCCGTCTCGGTACTGTGACCGGGCCGGAAGCCGGACTGGCGCGGGTCTAGATAATCAACTTCCTCCAGGTGATGGGGAAACTGTTGTGCCACCACACTCTCAACAACCTTCGCCAAGAAGGGAAGGTTGGAGACCGGATGATAGTTGGTTAACAAAGCTGGATCCAAAGAGGGCTTCTTAAGGAGGGGCCTCACCATCGCTTCTTTTAGGGAAGCAGGCAAGGAACCCTCACTCAAGGATGCGTTGACAACCTCTTGGAGCCAGCCTCGTGTCACCTCCCAGGATGCCAGTACAAGCCAGGAGGGGCACGGGTCCAATAAACATGTGGTGGCTCTAAGGTTCCTCCGCAACCTGTCCATATCCTCGGTAGTAACAAAGTCAAACTCCTCCCGTAATATATGAAATACATAGAGAAATAGGTAGAAGGACTGTTCTGACTCCCCTTTCTCCGACTAACACAAGACTGGCTGCCTGCCACTGACTCTCTTGGCTGCTTGCCTGAATTACTCTGGACGGATACGAAGCTTCCTAACTCGACTAGACACGAACCTGAAAATCAACACGAATAAACACGAACCTAGAAATCCAACGTTGTTCTCTGCAAGGACTTCCTTAGCAAAGACTTCCTTTTCAACCCTCTTGGGAGGGGCCAGTCATTAGGCAGCTGGGACTAATTCAAATCCTCCGAGTTCGCTTCTGATGCAATTGCAGCCTCCTTTTTTCAGCCCTTCTCAATCTAGCATCAGGGACAAACCGGCCTTGATCCTCCCCACTCCTCCAAGACCCAGGCGCCTCCTGGTGGCCAGCCAGGCTCTCTGCTCTCTCAAGGTCCCCTCCTCCTCCAGAGCAGACTAATAGGACTCCTCACTAGAGATCCATCAGCAGCTTATCCGGAGCCGGCTGGGCCACAACAAAGGACATAACACAGTTTGCACAGAAATCTTAACCAATTTTATTAATATGTTTGTTTTTAATGTAAGTTAATGTAAGCCGCTGGGTGAGATCATCCGTGGTTTTGGGGTAGAGTACCATCTATACGCTGATGATACTCAGTTGTATATATCTACCCCAAACCACCCCAACGATGCCGTAGCGGTGATGTGCCAGTGCCTGGAAGCCGTACGGATCTGGATGGGAAGTAACGGACTCAGGCTCAACCCGACCAAGACCGAGTGGCTGTGGTTTCCGGCCGCCCGATTCAACCAGCTTACTCCATCGCTGGCCATAGGGGGCGAACATCTTGCCCCTGTGGATGGGGCGCGCAATTTGGGTGTCCTCCTGGATGCCCGGCTGTCCATGGAAGATCAAGTGACAGCCGTGGCCAGGAGGGCGTTTTACCAGGTTCGCCTGGTTCGCCAATTGCGCCCCCTATTGGATCGGGACGCCCTTCGCACAGTCACTCATGCGCTCGTGACATCCCGACTGGACTATTGCAACTCTCTCTACATGGGGCTTCCCTTGAGGTGCACCCGGAGACTTCAGCTAGTCCAGAATGCAGCTGCGCGAGCAATTATGGGGACCGCAAGGTCCACCCATGTAACACCGCTCTTGCGCGAGCTGCACTGGCTACCTGTCGTCTTCCGGGTGCGCTTCAAGGTGCTAATTATCATCTTTAAAGCGCTCCATGGCTCGGGACCTAGCTATCTGCGGGATCGGATCCTGCCTCATACATCCTCACGGCCGATTCGCTCCCACAGAGAGGGACTTCTCCGGGTGCCGTCCACTAGACTATGTCAGCGGGCGACACCCAGGGGAAGGGCTCTCTCTGTGGCGGGCCCAGCCCTCTGGAACGACCTTCCCCCCGATATTAGGACGACCACGGACCTCTGCTCCTTCCCTCTTAAATTAAAAACTTTTTTTTTCCGTCTGGCCGGCTTGGGATAGTCCCCCTGTCTTGGGGTTTTACTGGGTAGATTTTAGTTCAGTTAGTTTAATGAGAATTTTAGCACAGGCTGAGTTTAATTTGGCTTTTAAAATTGTTTGTATATTTTATTGTTGTTTGTATGTTTTTACTGTTTTTATTCTGCCTGTGCACCGCCCCGAGTCCCCATGGGGAGAGGGAGCGGTTTATAAGTATTAAATGATGATGATGAAGTTCCACGTATTTCTTATGGCGGAAGATATTTTGGAAGAGAAGCTAACATTTAATTATCAGTTTGGAAAAGGGAGAATAATACACCTTTAGTTTGGCATGCTTATCTAAACTTAAGAGTCAAAAGAAAACTGATATCAGAGGTAGTGTCAGATCCCTTATGTGATACTGTCATTCAATTGGGAGGAGGGAGGCTCAGAGTTAAATTACTAGCAGTACCGGTAACAACTGAGATTTACAACTGGGTTCCTGTCGGCCGGAAGGCTGGAGGTCCCAATATCTCTGGAGCAGTGGTGGGTTTCAAATTTTTTAGAACCTACTCTGTAGGTGTGGCCTACTTTGTGGCCGTGGCTTGGCAGTCATGTGACAGGGTGGGAGTGGCCACCTTTTAAAATGTGGTGAAACTGATTTAACAACGCTCTTGCTTAGCAACCAAAATTTTGGATTCAATTGTGATGACAAATTCTTTCTTTCTTTCTTTCTTTCTTTCTTTCTTTCTTTCTTTCTTTC
This sequence comes from Rhabdophis nuchalis, assembly GCA_039707465.1. NCBI lineage: Eukaryota > Metazoa > Chordata > Lepidosauria > Squamata > Natricidae > Rhabdophis > Rhabdophis nuchalis. The sequence continues at coordinate 200,438,016 of CM077646.1, read as the reverse complement.
TTTCTTTCTTTCTTTCTTTCTTTCTTTCTTTCTTCCTTCCTTCCTTTCCTTTCCTTTTCATTGGGTCACTGGCAGCAGCGGGCCAGATTTACTTCCAGGTACGCCAGTGGAACCCCCTCTCACTGGTTCTCTAAATTTCACCAACCGGTTCTCGCGAGTAGGTGTGAGCCTGCAGAAACCCACCACTGCTCTGGAGGAATGTTTATGATGGACATGTGGGATATCTTACTTTAATGTCAAACTAGAGACAGCCATGGGAATGGTTGTTCAAGACGAGTTAAAGAAACATTTTCACACGTGCACTGGCCAGAATCTGCATTCTGACAAAGGGGAGGGGACATTATCAGCTTAATCCCACTTGCATGGCCTAAAGGGATTCAGATCCTGCTTTGCCTCTAATGGTTACCATTCTGCTTAATTAAAGTTTCCTTTTGAAGCAATCCGTTTTCAAGAGCCTTTACTTTCTTAAGTTAGGAGAGGAGCCATTACAGGTAGAAGTGTAAACTTTCTCTTTTTTTAAAAAAGTATTTTATTGGTTTTCATAATTTTTACAAGGGAAAAAGGTGTCGGGTAAAGATAACATTTTGGTAGCTTCCCTGCCGTTGGTGGTGGCCCTCCCAAAACTTCATAAGTTTACAATTTTAAAGGTAAAGGATAAACATATAAAAAAATTACATTGTACAGTCCATAATTCAATCATCTTTTTTTTGCCATTTTATCTTGTATCAACAATTACAGTAATGTTTCAAATAAACTCATTTTTGCAATCTAAGTCTTTTTGCAATTGACTCCTCTTCCCTGTCCCCGGGCGGGGCCGTCGCTCCCTCCGTTCCCCCGTCTTCACCTCCCAACTGGGGGGAATGTTTTTTAATAAAAGCCTCCGCCTCACTTAGTGTTTTGATTTTTACTCTGCCTCCCTCCCAGAAGATCAGCATTCCCTCTGGTAATAACCACTTGAACCATATTCCCTTTTTATATAATTTCTTAGACAAGAAAGAATATTTCCTCCTTATTTCTCTAATTTTTTTTCGAAATCTGTTTCAAATTGATTAGTTCTTTATCCTGGCATTTTAAAATTCCATCCCGTTGAGCCCTCAATATCTCATCCCTTGTGGATCTCCTAAGAAATTTAACATGAACTTCTCTTGGTACGTTATGTATGCTGGCATAAGTTGAATTAATTCAATGCCTTAAACTTACGAGTAAGGAAGTGTAAACTTTCTTGAATGGAAACAGTCTGACTCAGAAATACATTTTATCCAGAAAGATCAGATCCCACAGCAGTTTCCCCACTAAATAGCTATGGAAAATAGTGAGAATAAGGAAGAGCGGGGTGTGTGTTGTGGAGAAGGCTTTTGAAATATGGAGATCGCAGCAGATGAAATGTGGAAAGAAGGCAAGTCCTGTAATTCAGGAACTATATTTCTTTGCCAGCAGGGGTTGCAAGAGGATTAATCACAATAGAAACATTCCTGATTGCTATCAGAATCATAAGGCTGGAAGGATCCTTTTGAGATTTTTCTAGTCCAACCGCCTTGCACTGGGTTGGTTCAGTTTTATGGGACAGAGAACCTGTAGACTTTATAATAAATAACCCCTTAACTGATTCGTGACATGCTGTGTGATTATGAAAGACTCCAATTGTGGTTTTTATTTCTTCTTCACAGAAGGCAGGTTAAAACTCCTTTGCTTGCCAGATGTCCCCGGACCATAAAAAGGCAGTTACAAAAATGCCATTGGCCAGGACACTGGCTTGGCCACCGTTCCCCAAGGGTTCAGATGATCTTTGCCTCACTACCTCGAGACACTGGTGACTGAATTTAGAGCCTGCTACACACAAAACTCACGAGACTTTCTCACCAGTAGGACAGGGGGCATCTGTGATCTTATCAAGGTTGCCAAATTACAATTCCTAGCTCCTTCATCATTACCCTTACTGGTTTCCCACCCTCAACTTGAGATCAGGTGAATAGCCAGACACGCTGGTTCATAACCCTTCTGGTTACCTGAAAGTTGGATCTACACTTCAAGCCACATTATATTGGTGAAAAGAGTAAGGTTCTACATTTAGGCAACAAAAACGAAATGCACAGGGACAGTATAGGTGGTACTTGCTCAATAGTAGCAACTGTGAAAGGGATCTTGGAGTCCTAGTAGACAACCATTTAAATAGGAGCCAGCCGTGGGCAGCAGCTGCCCAAAAAGCCAACACAGTTCTAGGCTGCATCAACAAAGGGAGAGAATCAAGATCACCTGAAGGGTTAATACCACTTTATAAGGCCTTCGGAAGGCCACACTTGGAATACTGCATTCCGTTTTGGTTGCCACGATGTAGAAAAGATGTGGAGACTCTAGAAAGAGAGCAGAGAAGAGCAACAAAGAGGATTAGGGGACTGGAGGCTAAAACATATGAAAAATGGTTGCAGGAACTGGGTATGTCTAGTTTAATGAAAAGAAGGACCAGGGGAGACCGGATAGCAGCCTTCCAATATCTCAGGGGCTGCCCCAAAGAAGAGGGAGTCAAGCTATTCTCCAAGGCACCCGAGGGAAGAACAAGAAGCAATGGGTGGAAACTAATCTGCTTCAATTCTGGGAGTTGAAGTCCACAAGTATTAAAGTTGCCAAGTTTGGGAACCTCTGCCTTAGATGATGGCACAATAAGGAGGAACATACTACTGGTAACATTATGCATAATTAACATCTATGTCACTTGTGGGCTAAGGTCTAGAACAGTGGTTCTTAACCTGGGTGATATTTTCCCCCCCCCAGGGGGCGATTTCATTTTTCAGGGGGGACGAAGGAACGGAAGGGGGGCGATATGGGGGCGATGGAGCGAGAGGTTTTGGGGACACTTTTGAGACTTTTTTTCGTACAGTGAACCGCTGTCTATCTGTCGCACAAAAACCTCCGATCGCTGGCTGTTAGTGGATTGAACTGGGTTTGAAAATGTTCCTCCAGATAGCTTCAGTCCAGAACGCCCGACATATGGGAATACGCATGGCTCATCTTCATGCACGTTGCGCAACGGCCTCTGTCACTCTATGCCATACAGTGGCGCCCCATTGGCCTTTTTACAGTGTGCGTGCATATATATTTTCCTCGCATCTTAATTTAGTTTCAGAGTTTTCGTCTTGAAATTCTTAGTTCCTGCACTGCGGTTTGTTCTTATGCCCTTTTTATATTTCTTTTTGCGTCTTAAAATTCACTTGCAATCCAATCATTAAACGTGACTGTTTTTTCCGGGCATTTCATTTCCTTGCCATTGAATTTTGTTTTCAGGGGTCCTTGCATTTAAGTGTCATGGCCTTAGCTGTAATACACGTATTACGAAGTTTGGGACTAACTAGCATCAGAATTTTTCCCACAGTGGAGATATGGGAGAAAGACTTGAAATGAATTATTTGCATCGATATGTCCTGATGACAATTCTAAAGAAAACAAAAAAAAAGGGTTTGCCTAAATTGAAGAATTATTTCCCTGTGTTGTGATGGAGAGGTTAGGTTGGGGGAGGGGAGGGGCGACGATAACTTCCTCAAGGGCTCAAGGGGGCCATTCTCTCCAAAAGGTGAAGAACCCCTAGTCTAGATGACATTATATGAATACAGCAGATAAGATGTCTTGTTTCTGTGCTGATTTGATGCAAGGAAAGGCTTTAAGATTTGAAAGTGCTGTTCTAGACAAATGACAGGAAATATAAAAAAAACCTCAAGCCCACATGTTACGTTAGCTTCATAAAACCGCACACTAAACAGAATTAGAGTACCAGGAAGAGGAGGTAAAATGTAATTCAGGAGGAATATCTCATCATTTCTCTTTAGATGATGGTTGGAGATAAGACATGGTGTTTTGCTGATTCCCTCCCGTGATCTTGGGGAGGTTTAATAAAAGCTTCTTTCGATCACCATAAAAACCACTAAAGGTTTTTGGATTTTCTGCTTTTTAATGACAGCCGATTGGTAAGAATTAGATGGAAATGGAATCTGTGTTATGACTTTAACTTTTAATTGGTATAGAGAAACCTGTCACTTATTAACCTCTGGAATTAACCTCTGGAACAGCTTGCCTCCAGAAGTTGTGAATGCCCCAACCCTGGAAGTCTTTAAAAAGATGTTAGATAGCCATTTGTCTGAAATGGTATAAGGTTCCTGCCCACGCAGGGGATTGGACTAGAAGACCTTCAAGGTCCCTTCCAACTCTGCTATTGTATTGTATTGTACTTGCAGAAACTTTGTGAAATTGCTTAAGAAAATGCTAAAAATGAGCTCTTCCAAAAAAGAAATGAAGGAAGGACACTACCAAGGTTGAATAGGCCATGTGTTGTTTTTTTTTAAATTGGTTTTTATTGGTTTTTGGTTGCTACGATTTAAGGTAACATTTCATCATGGATGTTTTGCAGCTGCTGTGAATGTTTTAACATTGTATACCTATTCTTCTTCTTTTTTGTCTGTATAAATTTTTATTTTCAACATATAAAACAAGTAAAAACATTCAATCATTTTCAACTTTGTGTAACATGTCATTCTGTCATAAGTTTTTGTAAATTGTAATTAGTTTATTTATTTGATTGATTAGTTTATTTATTTGATTGATTACAATTAATTTGTAATTGTAATAACTACAATTACAAATGTAGTTATTAATTTTCCATCCAGTGTAACCCAATATATCATCATTATTAAGTTTAAATATATAAATATATCTGTATGGAATTAAGACTTCTCTTCATTTCATACCACCGTATCCTCTTAGATAATTAATTATCTGTATAGTAACGAGTAGTATTTGTCAAAAATTAATCTTTTTCTATGGTTATTCAACAAGTAAAAAGAAAAAAAAAGAAAAGTTCTCCATCAATTCCTGTTTTATAACATTATTCTCAATTGTCTTTAGCAAATGCATTATTACTATGATATGTCACTCAATCAAACACCCATAATATTTTCTCTATATAAAACCAAAAGCTTATCTAAATTTTCCATTATATATGTATCTCATTAATAATCTAGTTAATATGTAAAATATCTTTCTAATATAACATTTCATCATGGGTGTTTTGCGGCGGCTGTAAATGTTTTAATATTTTATACCTTTTCTTGACTGCTAGGAATCTTAACAGCATTACAGAGGACTAAAACGGAAGAAATGCATGCATGGAAAATTATGGGTGTTGAAAATGAAAATATTTGAGTGCATGGTATGAGGTTGGATCTATCTTGGATCTTCTTGATCTGTCAAGACATGATAGCAGCCTTCCAATATCTCAGGGGTTGCCACAAAGAAGAGGGAGTCAAACTATTCTCCAAGGCACCTGAGGGCAGAACAAGAAGCAATGGGTGGAAACTAATCCAGGAGAGAAGCAACTTAGAACTGAGGAGGAATTTCTTGACAGTTAGAACAATGAATCAGTGGAACAGAAGTTGCCTCCAGAAGTTGTGAATGCCCCAACACTGGAAGTTTTTAAGAAGATGTTGGATAGCCATTTGTCTGAAACGGTATAGGGTTTCCTGCCTAGGCAGGGGGTTGGACTAGATGACCTCCAAGGTCCCTTCCAACTCTGCTATTGTATTGTATTGTAAGAATCACCAACATGTTCCCAAGATATGCAGTTTTTCTTGTTCAGTTTTAAAAAACCTAAGGTGACATACACAGCCATCATTTCTCCTATTTTAATTCACAACCACAACCGTACTCTCTCTACCTACATACTAACGCAAAGTAGGTGGGTACAGAGAGTAAATTGTCCAAAAATAAGTCATGGTTAAGGGAAGACCTGAATCTGGGTCTCCCTGGCCCTAGTCCACATCTTATTGATTACACCAAACTTTTGAGAGTCCTAAAAGAAAAATAACAAAGCCAATGTTGCTCATTGTATGTTACCCATGTATACTATAGGAATTCAGGCAGCATAGTTTGCATTTTGGGGGGACGGAATGGGACAGATCCAGGGAATTAATAAGATGGCAGCAAAGGGATCCCTTTTCTAACATCTAATAGTGATCCACGGCGTTGCAGGCAGATCACTTAAACCCAGAACAATGGGGTAATTTTGAAAACCATGGGTGTGTTCCCAAAAACCCAATGGCAGAGCCTTCTGGTAGCTGAAGAGCTTTGGAAAAGAGAAATGATTGTAACACAAGCCCTTTGCCACACAGTCGATTTCATGAAATGAAAAACCTTTGGCTTTCTTTCTTTCTTTCTTTCTTTCTTTCTTTCTTTCTTTCTTTCTTTCTTTCTTTCTTTCTTTCTTTTATTACTATAACTCTACTCTTTCTTTCTTTCTTTCTTTGGTTTATTACTATAACTACTCTTTCTTTTTTCTTTCTTTCTTTCTTTCTTTCTTTCTTTCTTTCTTTCCTTCCTTCCTTCCTTCCCTCCCTCCCTCCCTACTTTCTTTCTTTCTTTCTTTTATTACTATAACTCTACTCTTTCTTTCTTTCTTTGGTTTATTACTATAACTACTCTTTCTTTTTTCTTTCTTTCTTTCTTTCTTTTATTACTATAACTCTACGCTTTCTTTCTTTCTTTCTTTCTTTCTTTCTTTCTTTCTTTCTTTGGTTTATTACTATAACTACTCTTTCTTTTTTCTTTCTTTCTTTCTTTCTTTCTTTCTTTCTTTCTTTTATTACTATAACTACTCTTTCTTTTTTCTTTCTTTCTTTCTTTCTTTCTTTTATTACTATAACTACTCTTTCTTTTTTCTTTCTTTCTTTCTTTCTTTCTTTCTTTCTTTCTTTCTTTCTTTCTTTCTTTCTTTCTTTCTTTTATTACTATAACTCTACTCTACTCTTTCTTTCTTTCTTTCTTTCTTTGGTTTATTACTATAACTACTCTTTCTTTTTTCTTTCTTTCTTTCTTTCTTTCTTTCTTTCTTTCTTTCTTTCTTTCTTTCTTTCTTTCTTTCTTTCCTTCCTTCCTTCCTTCCTTCCCTCCCTCCCTCCCTCCCTTCTTTCTTTCTTTCTTTCTTTCTTTTTGCTTTGTTTCACTGAGCCATGGAAGAGTTGGGGAGAGCTTTGCCCTCGGGGGGGGGTGGGGGAAAGGAGTCAGTGGGGCAGAAGCGGGATGACCCAGAAGGAGGGTGCCACAGGAGCTGCGCATGGCCAGCCTTACCATTAAGGACCAGATTTTAAGCATAAATGGAGGGGGGGGACCATTAGCGCCTCCGTAGCAGCCTTCTCTCTCCTTTTATGTTCTGGCCTTAAGACGATCTCAGAGGGAAGACCGAAAACCAGAAGCCAACCAAACAGCTCAGGAATGCTGGTAAATAATTCAGCTAGACAGTTGATAAGTCACTGACCCAGCAGTGTGGGGGGAGGATTTCAAGGGCGCCAGGGCCCAGCAGTGCTGGTGCTGCTGCCTGTGGGGAAGCTCACCTCCCTTCGCCCAACTCTGCCTGCCTCTCGGCTTTTTCCAAAACCGGCTTGACCAGCTCCGGAAAGCCTCATTTCTTCTCTCCTCTGTCTTTTGATCTAGGCATTCGCGCACCGAGAGAGAGAGAGAGAGAGGGAAGAAGGCTTGGAGCCAAGTCAGGCCCTGCTCGGATGTTAAAAGATGTATGCGCTCTTTGACTTCGCTCTTCTGGCTGCATCCCACTGAGCGGGACAGAAGCTCTCCTCCAACCCACCCACCCCCTGGTCATCCACTCCCTCCTGCACCAGAAGGAACTCTGCAAAAGACCACTGGCTGGCTGGACATCCTGAAAGGTAAGCAAGACCCAGGAGGACTGGACAGCTCTGGTAGGTGCTGCTGGCCTACGGGCTTGGGGAGGGAAGGGTGGCGGTGGAAAGCAAAGCAGAATGACCAGGCTGGGCTGTTGGGTTAAAACCAGAGCAGTTCACCCAGCCAAAAGAGAAGCAGGCAAAGTAACTAACCGAGCTAGTTAGTCGCACCAGATCTCTGTTTTTGCAAACATCCTCATGCCATTTGTGACCAGAGGCCAAAGACGGACAGCTGGGGATCCCTTTAATAATCCCGTACATGAAGGAAGATAGCAGGTGGAACTTGTACTGTAGGGAACAGCCAAGATGCTTCAGTCAAATTGTTATGTTCCATCCCCAACCTTTTATTATTATTTTTTAACCTCCGGTCCCTTAGCTGGGAAAACCCAGTCCTGAAGTGTCTCCTTGCTGGGCAAAGGAAATAATTAGGGCTTGCAAAAAGTAATCGTGCGTTAAGGAATGTCGATGTTCCAGACAACGGCAGATGTTCATGGGCACAAGGGGTGGTCCAAGAAACAGGTGTGCAGCTTTTTAATCAGAACCCAGGCCGTCCGAATTCTTCATTTAAGGCTGCACTGCCCCAGTGGAGGCCACCGTGATTCTCGTGCATCGGGCTTTTGCCCAAATGATGCAAACCCTAGGATTTGCAATGATGTCATGACCCCTATGACATCATTTGCTCCACCCTATGGACATCCAGTGGGCCCCACGTTCCAAGGTCTCCCTCCTGGGCTACAGGTGAAGTTTCAAGGGAATCGTTTCAGCCTACCTACCAACCTACCTACCTACCTACCTACCTACCGTATTTCTCCCTCTCCCTCTCTATCCCTAAGGTACCCTGCCCAGGGGTCTTCATACAGGAAGAATGCACACTGAAGATGACTTTTGATAGTTGGTTTCTCCTTCAAATCCTTTAAATCAGGGGTCTCCAACCTTGGCAACTTTAAGCCTGGCGGACCTCAACTCCCAGAATTCCCCAGCCAGCAAAGCTGGCTGGGGTATTCTGGGAGTTGAAGTCCTCCAGGCTTAAAGTTGCTAAGGTTGGAGACCCCTGATTTAAATGGTCTGCTGGATGCACACTATCTTTGGTTTTATTGACGTATGAAGTTTAATCAAAGCCACAAGCCTTTGGACAGGGTCATGAAAGAGTTTGAAATGCAGTGGGTTCGTTTCTCGGCTCAGTGTGTTGTGTGAACCCAGCGTTTTTGTGATTCAATGGTGTTAGGATATTCAGCCTTATATATTGGGTTGACAATATATATGAGCCTCTTAAGGAGTTATGTAGCTTTAAGAACTGTGTTTGAAGTCTGATTGGCCGTGACTCTCCGCTCTACCATAAAGCAAGCTCAGAATCACAGTTCGTTCCCTGTTCGATTCCTTGTGATTCCTGTGTTTCCTGATTGCCGTTGTTGAAGAAGAAGGAGGAGTATTGTTTTGCATTCCTGTGAGATAACTCTGTGTTGGGTGAAGGACTGTTATTTGTTTGAGAAGTTAGTCAGAAGAAGCATTTTAGTTGCTACAAAGCAAAAACTATTTATTTTCTTACTATCACTGTTTTAGAGTTTCTTTGTGGTTAAAGCAATGTATCTCTTTACTGTCCGGTGTATTACACTATTCCGCATTTATTTGCTAACACTGGTTAAGGGACCAGAGTTGTAACACTGGTTCTGAACCCAGAGTTGCTAACATTGGTTATGGGCCCAGTGTTCTAATAAATGGCCAAGTACCCAACATCCAGATCATTGTATTCAGTAAACCAAGTTCATGTTGATCATGCATATATGTATATATCCCACGACCTAATTGTGATTTTAATGGTTTTAGATCCAAATAAAGGCAAGAAAAGATCTTCCAGACAAAATTAGCAAGTGTAAAAGGCGCCCAGGAGATCTGTCTCTTGGTTGTTCAGGAGCAAGCTTTCTCCTTGGCTTGGCCTTGATATGATTTAGTGCATTTGAGACTGGAAATTGAGCCTTTGGGCCTTTGGAAACATGCTTAGCTTAGCTCATTCCTTCGCTTCTCCCTGGGCCTTTCCCACCCCCAATGAAACGTACAGCGGAAACTGTGGCCCTCCTGATGTTACTGAGCTACTTGAGCAATCACCAATGGCCGGGGCATCTGGGGGTAGTAGCTGGAAATACTGTACCTCAGCAGATTTTTCTATCTGTAATCGTGTGAGAAGGCAATGGTAAAAAACCCTCTGTCCTCTTGATTTAGGCCCCTAAAATTGAGATAATTAGGGGGGAAAGTTGGGGAGACTGGATAAGATTTGTTTGCAAAAGGACTCATATGAACACTCGCCGTTCCTGGCCACGGGTTGCTGTGGCCCAGTCTGTGTGTAGATCTACACCTGCACACACAAACACGTACACACAACCACTGTATCACCCCCAATCTGTCTACCTACTGTATTTCTCCCTCTCCCTCTCTCTAGCCCTCTACCTACCTACCTACCTACTGTATTTCTCCCTCTCTATCCCTCTACCTACTTACCTACCTACCGTATTTCTCCCTCTCCCTCTCTATCCCTCTAACTACCTACCTATCTACCTATCTACCTACCTACTGTATTTCTCCCTCTCCCTCTCTTTATCCCTCTATCTACCTACCTACCTACCTACCTACTGTATTTCTCCCTCTCTATCCCTCTACCTACTTACCTACCTACCGTATTTCTCCCTCTCCCTCTCTATCCCTCTAACTACCTACCTACCTACCTACCTACCTACCTACCTACCGTATTTCTCCCTCTCCCTCTCTATCCCTCTAACTACCTACATATCTACCTACCTATCTACCTACCTACTGTATTTCTCCCTCTACCTACCTACCTACCTACTGTATTTCTCCCTCTCCCTCTCCCTACCTACCTACCTACCTAATGTATTTCTCCCACCCTATCCAACTACCTACCTACCTACTGTATTTCTCCTCTCTCTCTCTCTATCCCCCTACCTACCTACCTACCTACCTACCTACCTACCTACCTACCTACCTACCTACTGTATTTCTCCCACTATCCCTCTACCTACCTACCTACCGTATTTCTCCCTCTCCCTCTCTATCCCTCTACCTACCTACCTACCTACTGTATTTCTCCCTCTCCCTCTCTCTATCCCTCTACCTACCTACCTACTGTATTTCTCCCTCTCTATCCCTCTACCTACCTACCAACCTACTGTATTTCTCCTTGAATCTTATGGACAGAGTATTTTATGTCATAAAGGATGACATAATACCTGTGGCCCACTGCTCTCTCTGTATCCATCTACCTACCTTTTAAACATTTTTTTACATTTCCGTTGCATGTACCTGGCACAGGTGTGACATCTACACAATCTATATATATATCATTGGTGCCGTTCTTGAAAGGAACGTTGTGTGAAAATTTGGAAGCGATCGGTGCAGGACCTTCGGAGATTAGCGGTTTTGAACAAACTCTTGTTCCGTTTTTATTTATATAGATTGTTGCTGACAATAATCCTCACCTTAACATGCACTCAAAGACATTGTGTACCCCAATTTTGGGAGGATTAAAATCCAGGTTAATGTGCTAGTCCTTGTTTTGTCAGAGGTAAAAATCCCATTCCATTACACACTTTATCATGGTGCTTACCTTTCCTTTCAATCAGTGTCTAGGCCAGCCTTGATTAGTCATTGGTAAATTTCCTGGAGGATTCCTCTATTTGAAGAGGGGAGGATGAGAAATTCCTGCGGGTGCCCATTCCTCAGATAATTAACAGCCTCCAGTTAGCACAACGAACCTTCCTAGTCAGATACCACAGCTGCAAGAATGAAGACCTCACATTATCATTTCAACAAGAGGTTACATTTACTATAGCAAGAGCAGAGATATAGTAGGGGTCTCTAGTGAAAAAATATATATATTTGGTTTGCTCATCCAAAGTCTTGGTTGAAATTCATCAAATATCCTAGCAACTATCATCCCAAGCACAAGAAATCTAGTTTTCATGGCATGCTGTTTCTAATGATTGACAGCTGCTTGTCAGTCATATTCTGAGTAACAGTGAGGTAAACAATCCCACGATTATTAGTCTAGCAGCTCTACTAGCCCATCGTCTTCCATTGCTTATGCGTTGCCATTGTTCCAGCATCTAGTCAGGGGTTCCCAAACTTGGCAACTTTAAGACTTGTGGACTTCAACTGGCTGGAGAATTCTGGGAGTTGAAGTCCACAAGTCTTAAAGTTGCCAGGTTTGGGAACCCCTGATCTAGATTAAAAGGTAGTGCTTATGTCTGTTAGAAGATTATGGTTTCTTTTTGATTCATCAGCTGGCTGTTTGCCATCCCATGATCTGATCCCTCTAAGAGAAATTAATAAACAAGCTCATATTTAAAAAAATCTATGGCATCCTATTACCATATTTTTCGGAGTATGAGATGCACTGGAGTATAAGACGCACCAAGGTGTTGAAGAGGAAAATAAATAAAAAAAAGGTTTTCTGACAGTCAGAACAATGAATCAGTGGAACAGAAGTTGCCTCCAGAAGTTGTGAATACCCCAACACTGCGAGTCTTTAAGAAGATGTTGGATAGCCATTTGTCTGAAACGGTATAGGGTTTCCTGCCTAGGCAGGGGGTTGGACTAGATGACCTCCAAGGTCCCTTCCAACTCTGCTATTGTATTGTATTGAGTAGTGTTTTAAGAAAAAGGCAGCTCCAACTGTTCTATTCTCGTGGCCAGCAGCATCAGGGAAAAGGCTGTGGATGGCCCTGGAGACAGATTTATTTATTTATTTATTTTATTTATTTAAATTTATATCCCGCCCTTCTCCACAAGTTGCCATTTGAGGAAGGCAAGTGGCAACTCCCCCAAAATAAACAGGAAAAAGTCAGAGACACATGATTACATATATATATACACACACACACACACACACACATATACATATATATAATTTATGAGCTAAAGTTTTATGAGCTTTAGACACATATCTAAACAAAATTTACACAACGTAATTTCATGGTTCTCTGTCTAGATGGTCTCTGGTGATGAGCCGAAAGGCAGAGAGGGAAACAGTATGTCTCCTCCCTTAATTGGGGCCCTAACAGGAAGTTGTGAAAACAATTATCTATCTATCTATTTATCTATCTCTATCTATCTATCTATCTATCTATCTATCTATCTATCTATCTATCTATCTATCTATCTATCTATCTATCTATCTATCTATCTATCTATCTATCTAATCTATCTATCTATCTATCTATCTATCTATCTATCTATCTATCTATCTATCTAATCTATCTATCTATCTATCTATCTATCTATCTATCTATCTCATATCTATCTATCTATCTATCTATCTATCTATCTCTATCTATCTATCTATCTCATATCTATCTATCTATCTATCTATCTATCTATCTATCTATCTATCTATTTATCTATCTCTATCTATCTATCTATCTATCTATCTATCTAATCTATCTATCTATCTATCTATCTATCTATCTATCTATCTATCTAATCTATCTATCTATCTATCTATCTATCTATCTATCTATCTATCTATCTATCTCTATCTATCTATCTCATATCTATCTATCTATCTATCTATCTATCTATCTATCTATCTATTTATCTATCTCTATCTATCTATCTATCTATCTATCTATCTATCTATCTATCTATCTATCTATCTATCTAATCTATCTATCTATCTATCTATCTATCTAATCTATCTATCTATCTATCTATCTATCTATCTATCTCATATCTATCTATCTATCTATCTATCTATCTATCTATCTATCTCTATCTATCTATCTATCTCATATCTATCTATCTATCTATCTATCTATCTATTTATCTATCTCTATCTATCTATCTATCTATCTATCTATCTATCTATCTATCTATCTAATCTATCTATCTATCTATCTATCTATCTATCTATCTATCTATCTATCTATCTATCTATCTCTATCTATCTATCTCATATCTATCTATCTATCTATCTATCTAATCTATCTATCTATCTATCTATCTATCTATCTATCTATCTAATCTATCTATCTATCTATCTATCTATCTATCTCATATCTATCTATCTATCTATCTATCTATCTATCTATCTATCTCTATCTATCTATCTATCTCATATCTATCTATCTATCTATCTATCTATCTATCTATCTATCTATCTATCTATCTATCTATCTAATCTATCTATCTATCTATCTATCTATCTATCTATCTCATATCTATCTATCTATCTATCTATCTATCTATCTATCTATCTCTATCTATCTATCTATCTCATATCTATCTATCTATCTATCTATCTATCTATCTATCTATCTATCTATCTATCTATCTATCTATCTAATCTATCTATCTATCTATCTATCTATCTATCTATCTATCTATCTATCTATCTATCTAATCTATCTATCTATCTATCTATCTATCTATCTATCTATCTATCTATCTCTATCTATCTCATATCTATCTATCTATCTATCTATCTATCTATCTATCTATTTATCTATCTCTATCTATCTATCTATCTATCTATCTATCTATCTATCTATCTATCTAATCTATCTATCTATCTATCTATCTATCTATCTATCTATCTATCTATCTATCTATCTATCTATCTATCTATCTATCTATCTAATCTATCTATCTATCTATCTATCTATCTATCTATCTATCTATCTATCTATCTATCTATCTATCTATCTATCTAATATCTATCTATCTATCTATCTATCTATCTATCTATCTCTATCTATCTATCTATCTCATATCTATCTATCTATCTATCTATCTATCTATCTATCTATCTATCTATCTATTTATCTATCTCTATCTATCTATCTATCTATCTATCTATCTATCTATCTATCTATCTAATCTATCTATCTATCTATCTATCTATCTAATCTATCATCTATCTATCTATCTATCTATCATCTATCTATCTATCTATCTATCTATCTCTATCTATCTATCTCATATCTATCTATCTATCTATCTATCTATCTATCTATCTATCTATCTATCTATCTATCTATCTATCTAATCTATCTATCTATCTATCTATCTATCTATCTATCTATCTATCTATCTATCTATCTATCTATCTATCTATCTATCTATCTATCTATCTATCTATCTAATTTAAAACATTTATAGAGCCACCCATCTTTCAACCAGTCCTGGGCTGCTCCCAATCTGTTGGTAGAAGCATTGGAAAACCTGTAATACATACACTCTGTGGCCTATAGCTGGAGCTCTCACCTCCCAATCAGGAGGTTGTGAGTTCAATCCCAGGTAGAGGCCGATGTAGGGACTCCTGCTTGGGCAAGGGGGTTGGACTAGATGACCTGCAAGGCCCCTTCCAACTCTGTTCATCTGTTAAAGGTTGTGAGTTCGATCCTAGGTAGAGGCCGATGTAGGGTCTCCTGCTTGGGCAAGGGGGTTGGACTAGATGACCTGCAAGGTCCCTGCCAACTCTGTTAATCTGTTATCTGTTACTCATGTAGTACCAGCAGTATAAAGCAACTGGTTTACAGAGCAGCAATACAAAGTCCTTCCGTGGTGTAAGTGACTTATCCCTAACGCATCATCCATATGCTTAAAAGAAAATAAGTTTGCCATTGTTTCAAAAGAGCTCTAAGATTATTTTCAAAGAACAGTTTCATTAAATATTTTTCTCAGCTATAAAAGGTAAATGTAAAAGTAATATGAAATAAAACAAGATGGGGGGGAGTGTGGAAACAGGATAAGAAAAATACACGAAGAAGTAAATCCTTGATACCTCCTTTATACCAGTTCCAAGTAAACAAATCTTCCTATCCCTCAATTTAAAAGTGCCCCCTATTTCCCTTGACTCATTTTTAATCCCCTTTAATCAACAAATCCATAAATCATTTTTTTTCCATTTCAGCAAAAAGCCTATAAAGGTTTATTGGTCTTTAGTAAAATCCCTGATCAAACAGGTCAATTTTGCCATATCTGCTAATTCCATCATCTTCACAATCCATTATTCCACCATGGATATTTCAATATTTCTCCATCTTTCTGCATATAATAATCTCACTGGAGAGAGCACATACCCTAAGGCAGGGTCTCCAACCTTTGCAACTTTAAGTCTGAAGGACTTCAGCTCCCAGACCCAGCTTTGCTGGCTGGAGAAGTCTGGGAGCTGAAGTCCTTCAGACTTAAAGTTGCAAAGGTTGGAGACCCCTGCTATAGTCAATACTTCCAGCTTTGCTGGCTGGAGAAGTCTGGGAGCTGAATTCCTTCAGACTTAAAGTTGCAAAGGTCGGAGACCCCTGCTATAGTCAATACTTCCAGCTTTGCTGGCTGGAGAAGTCTGGGAGCTGAAGTCCTTCAGACTTAAAGTTGCAAAGGTTGGAGACCCCTGCTATAGTCAATACTTCCAGCTTTGCTGGCTGGAGAAGTCTGGGAGCTGAAGTCCTTCAGACTTAAAGTTGCAAAGGTTGGAGACCCCTGCTATAGTCAATACTTCCAGCTTTGCTGGCTGGAGAAGTCTGGGAGCTGAAGTCCTTCAGACTTAAAGTTGCAAACGTTGGAGACCCCTGCTATAGTCAATACTTCCAGCTTTGCTGGCTGGAGAAGTCTGGGAGCTGAAGTCCTTCAAACCTAAAGTTGCAAAGGTTGGAGACCCCTGCTATAGTCAATACTTCCAGCTTTGCTGGCTGGAGAAGTCTGGGAGCTGAAGTCCTTCAGACTTAAAGTTGCAAAGGTTGGAGACCCCTGCTATAGTCAATACTTCCAGCTTTGCTGGCTGGAGAAGTCTGGGAGCTGAAGTCCTTCAGACTTAAAGTTGCAAAGGTTGGAGACCCCTGCTATAGTCAATACTTCCAGCTTTGCTGGCTGGAGAAGTCTGGGAGCTGAAGTCCTTCAGACTTAAAGTTGCAAAGGTTGGAGACCCCTGGTTTGGGGGATGACACAACTCTAATGCCTGCAATACCACACCTGAGTCAGACTTGAATCATGGTTAAGGCACTTAACTGGAAACTGGGCAACCTTCAGTTCCTTGTTCTTCCTTAGACGCGAGGAGTATAACTTTTGGGGTCAGTTGCTTTTTCTCAGCCCAGCAGAGGGGTTGTCATGGGGAATAACTTAATTATGGAAAATCAAGGCAGGCTACACATCTAATAAATAAATAAGTCCTTAACAATCTTCTTTCTCTCCCTCCCTTCTTCCGTGATTCTCAGGAGAGTCTGGGAGTTGAAGTCCTTCAGACTTAAAGTTGCAAAGTTTGGAGAGCCCTGCCCTAAGGCCTGATTTTTAAGGAGCACGTTGAGATGTGGAAAGTCCTTCAGAGACTGTTGGTCAGATAATTTGCAGGCAAATGCTCCTGTGGAAAACAAGTGTCCATTCTTTCCTACAGCCCAAGCCAAAAGTCTGGGCAAAAATTGTGTTGGGAAAAAGAAGACAAAATTAGGGCAACCCAAAAACTAATTTAAGCTGCCTCAATTGTGTTTGAGGATGGCATGAAAGTCATGTCATGAAGGCAAGGCATCAAAGTGCCACGTCAAGGGATAGATTTGTGTTGCACTAGGTGGATGCGATCATATCCTCTAAGTCTCACTTATACAATATACAATCTATATAAATAAAAATGTAACAAAGAGTTTGTTCAAAACCGCTAATCTCCGAAAGTCCTGCACCGATCACTTCCACATTTTCACACAACGTTCCTTTCGAGTACGGCACCAAGGATATATATATAGATTGTGTAGATGTCACACCTGTGCCAGGTACACGCAACGGAAATGTAAAAAATTGTTTAAAAGGTAGGTAGATGGATACAGAGAGAGCAGTGGGCCACAGGTATTAGGTCATCCTTTATGACATAAGATACTCTGTCCATAAGATTCAAGGAGAAATACAGAAGGTAGGTAGGTAGGTAGGTAGAGAGATAGAGAGACGGAGAAATACGGTAGGTAGGTAGGCAGCTATAGGGATAGAGAGAGGGAGGGAGAAATGCGGTAGGTAGGTAGGTAGGTAGGTAGGTAGGTAGGTAGAGGGATAGAGAGAGAGAGAGGGAGAAATACAGTTGGTAGGTAGGTAGGTAGGTAGAGGGAAAGAGAGAGGGAAAGGGAGAAATGCAGTAGGTAGGTAGGTAGGTAAGTAGGTAGGTAGGTAGGTAAAGGGATAGAGAATGGGAGAAATACAGTAGGTAGGTAGGTAGGCAGCTATAGGGATAGAGAGAGGGAGGGAGAAATGCGGTAGGTAGGTAGGTAGGTAGGTAGAGGGATAGAGAGAGAGAGAGAAATACAGTTGGTAGGTAGGTAGGTAGGTAGGTAGGTAGGTAGAGGGATAGAGAGAGGAAGAGGGAGAAATGCAGTAGGTAGGTAGGTAGGTAGGTAGGTAGAGGGATAGAGAATGGAACAAATACAGTAGGTAGGTAGGTAGGCAGCTATAGGGATAGAGAAAGGGAGGGAGAAATGCAGTAGGTAGGTAGGTAGGTAGGTAGGTAGGTACGTAGGTAGGTAGGTAGAGAGATAGAGAGGGAGAGGGAGAAATGCAGTAGGTAGGTAGATAGGTAGGTAGGTACAGGGATAGAGAATGGAACAAATACAGTAGGTAGGTAGGTAGGCAGCTATAGGGATAGAGAGACGGCGGGAGAAATGGAGTAGGTAGGTAGGTAGGTAGGTAGGTAGGTAGGTAGGTAGGGTTTATATGTAAAATAAAGGTATTTAATGGCGTTCTATTAGTAAGACAGACAAAGAAAAAGAAAGAATAAAATTAAGAATAGAAATAAAAAGGAAAAGTCATCACTCTACATTGTATCTTTTAAAAAGCGTACCGATCGGTCACACATAATTTCTGTGCATCTCTACAATGATGATGATGATTAAATAATCTCATTTTATAAATTTTAAATGAGAAAGTTCATCATATATCTTAATATCATTACACCAAAATTCTCATCTAATATTCCAAATATGGTCTATCTTCTTCTTCAAACATGTACTCAAAACTCAACCACCAGCAATGTATAAGTAGAGATGAACTAAAAATGTGTAAATCGAACAGTGGTGGGTTTCAAATTTTTTAGAACCTACTCTGTAGGTGTGGCCTATTTTGTGGGCGTGGCTTGGCAGTCACGTGACAGGGTGGGAGTGGCCACCTTTTAAAATGTGGTGAAACTCATTTAAAACGCTCTTGCTTAGCAACCAAAATTTTGGACTCAATTGTGATGATAAATTCTCTCTTTCTTTGTTTCTTTTTTTCTTTCTTTCTTTCTTTCTTTCTTTCTTTCTTTCTTTCTTTCTTTCTTTCTTTCTTTCCTTCCTTCCTTCCTTCTTTCTTTCTTTCTTTCTTTCTTTCCTTTCTTCCTTCCTTTCCTTTCCTTCCCGTTGGGTCACTGGCAGCGGCGGGCCAGATTTACTTCCAGGTACGCCGGTGGAACCCCCTCTCACCGGTTCTCTAAATTTCACCAACCGGCTCTCACGAGTAGGTGCGAGCCTGCAGAAACCCACCACTGAAATGGACTGAAGGAATGTACATAAGAGTATCATATGCATGGACAAAGTTAAACTGAAATAAGGTGGGTGGGGGAAGTACATTTACAATGGATGTACACCGAGGTGGAAATGTTGTACAAAAGGAATTTTTTTTTAAAAAAAACTGTTTAATAAAAATATTTAAAAATAATAATTCGGATTTTTAAAAGAAATAATGCAATCTCCTTTTTTCTCCTGGACTTTCTTATAAGTCATCTTATAACCAAATAAAAATGACTGCTTCCTTGAAGTGATTATCGGCTAACCAGAAGTCACACGTTTGGGGCATGTGATGCAAGGGACTAGATTAGAAAAACCGATTAAACTTGGCAAGTTTGAGGCAGGAGCAGGAACTGGAAGGGAAGAGATAAGGGTCTGAAGAAATCGCTGGAATGTTCTTTTTTTTTTTTTTTTAATAAAATAGTCTTTATTGGTATAAATATAAAATATAACATTTAACAAATATACAACGTACATTTTTAGGGCAGAAAGGGGGAAAAGAAGAGTGGGAAGATAGGAAAGTGAGAAAAAGGGGGTGGACATACCGGGGATATAGCTATTCCCCCAATTCAAAAGTTTTTGTATGTCCCAGTCTGTTCTATCCATTGTTATATACATTTTAATATAACTGTCTGTATATGTATCTCTACGGTTGTCTTAAGTTCACTATCGCCTCATTTGTTCCTTGTATTTATTTCACATTTATGTTAGTTGGTTGTTTGCTTTGGTATCCTTTTGTTCTTTTGTCGTACCATATGTACCACCTTTCCCATGATTGAGCATAAGTTGATTCTGCTTTGTCCCTTAAAACATATGTTAGCCTATCTGATTCAGCACAGTTAAAAATTTTTGATATGATTAGTTGGTCCGTTGGTATGTTGCAGTCTTTCCATTGTTGGGCAATGGCCATCCTTGTTGCAGTTGTTATATGTATGAAAAGGTACCAGTCTCTGTTCTCAATTTGGTTTGGTTTAATGCCAATTAGGTAATATTCCGGTTTGAGGGGAAAGTTGATACCTACTGTTTCCAACAACCAGGTCTGCGTCTTCTTCCAAAGTTGATTGATTCTTGGACAAGTCCACCATTGGTGGAAGAACGTACCCCTGGCCGTTTTACATTTCCAGCATCTATCAGAGGTATTCGGGAACATGTGCGCTATTCTGGCTGGTGGTAATGGAATGTTCTTGAAAGCCTAGAGATTAAGGTGGAAGGCATTAGTCAATGTAGTCACCAGGGACCTAGCTAAATACTTAATTATTTAGCTGCATTGTAACTAACGTAGAATAGAATAGAATTCCTTTTTTTAAAAAAATTATTTGCAAGCATGTAAAATGCACTCATACAGAACATAGACATACACTTAAGACTGTTTTAGATTATTATTGAAGAATTACTAGCTAATAAATAATGAGTTATAATAAGAGTAACAGAATAATTATAGATCAGGGGTCTCCAACCTTTGCAACTTTAAGTCTGAAGGACTTCAGCTCCCAGACTTCTCCAGCCAGCTTTGCTTGCCTGAGAATTCTGGCAGCTGAAGTCCTTCAGACTTAAAGTTGCAAAGGTTGGAGACCCTTGTTATAGATGATATAATGATACAGGTGTATGTATATATGTATGTATGTTTGGAGTAGACAATGGATGCCATTATGTGGTGATGTTTAAGAAAGACTTGTCTGAAGAAGAAGATAGACCAAATATGGAATATTAGAGGAGAATTTGGGTGTAATGATATTAAGATATATATAATGAATCTTTTGATTTAAAAGCTATAAAACGAGATTATCCATGACAGCCGTGGCCAGGAGGGCGTTTTACCAGGTTCACCTGGTACGCCAGTTGCGCCCCCTATTGGACCGGGATGCCCTTCGCACAGTCACTCATGCTCTCGTGACATCCCGACTGGACTATTGTAACTCTCTCTACATGGGGCTCCCCTTGAGGTGCACCCGGAGACTTCAGCTGGTCCAGAATGCAGCCGCGCGAGCAATAATGGGAACCTCAAGGTTTAGCCACGTAACACCGCTCTTGCGCGAGCTGCACTGGCTGCCTGTCGTCTTCCGGGTGCGCTTCAAGCTGTTAGTTATCATCTTCAAAGCGCTCCATGGCTCGGGACCTAGCTATCTGCGGGATCGGATCCTGCCCCATACATCCTCACGGCCGATTCGCTCCCACAGAGAGGGACTTCTCCGGGCGCCGTCCACTAGACTCTGTCAGCGGGCGACGCCCAGGGGAAGGGCTTTCTCTGTGGTGGGCCCAGCCCTCTGGAACGACCTTCCCCCCGACATTAGAACAACCACGGACCTCCGCTCCTTCCGTCTAAAATTAAAAACACACCTTTTCTGCTTGGCCGGCCTAGGGTAGTCTCTTTTATCATGGGATTTTAGTAAATTTAAATTGGGAATTTTAGCGAAGGGATAATTGTTTAATTTGTCTTTTAAGTATTTATGTATATTTATTGTATTTTTAACTTCCCTGTGCACCGCTCCGAGTCCCCCCGGGGAGAGGGAGCGGTCTATAAATTAAATTTATTATTATTATTATTATTATTATTATTATTATTATTATTATTATTATTATTATTATTATTATTATTATTATTATTATTATTATTATTATTATTATTATTATTATTATTATTATTATTATTATTATTATTATTATTATTATTATTATTATTAATAATAATAATAATAATAATAATAATAATAATAATAATAATAATAATAATAATGATTCTAGAATTGCACAAGAGTTATGTGTAACCAGTCGACATACTTTCCAAAGGATATAATGTAGAATGATAATTTTTTCCTTTTTGTATTTTTGTTTTATTAAAAAATAAATAGTTTTTTTTTAAAAAACTTAGACATACACCACATTTACACCATACAATACGAACAGGAGCTTCCTGTTCTTTCTACTAGCAATTGTCAATCGTTGCCACTCATCTTATATTATTTCCCCTTCTATTATATTTCATTTGGATTTCACTATTGGATTTCACTATTCTTAACCCTCTTCTTGTTTCTTTCCTCCATCCACCTGTCCTATACCATTTATCCCATATCTGGTAGAATTCTGATTCTTCTTTTCCCTGGATTTCTTGAGTTCATTTGTCCATTTCAGCACCGTCCATCACCTTTCTTATTATTTCATCTTCGGTTGGAGTTAATTTGTTTTTCCATTTCTGGGCAAAGGCAATCCTTGCCACCGTAATTATATGTATTATTAAATACTGGATTTCTTTTTTATATTTCGCAGACACTATTCCTAATAGGAAGACTTCAGGTTTCCATTCTATTTTAACTCCTGTTATTGCCTCCAGCCAATTTTTGATCCTTTTCCAAAAAAACATTTAGCCTCCTCACAGGTCCACCATAAGTGGTAATATGTTCCATGTATTGAGTCACATTTCCAACATTTGGGGGGGAATAGAATTCTTAATTGGCCAAGTGTGATTGGACACACAAGGAATTTGTCTCTACAACTTTCAGTGTACCTGCAAGCAACAAGTGATAAGTCATGATGATAATCATAAAATATATTCACCCTAAATCATAAGATACAACACTCGGGGATAGCCATAGGATACTAAATAAGCAATCAAACATGAATCATACCAGGATACTAAGTAACACAATTAATATAAATCATAAGGTACAAGCAACAAAGCTATAAGAAGATATGGAAATACTGTAGGTAATAGGAAAGATGAGGAGGATAATAGTAACACAGTCCTACTAGGTAGCTTGACATTGTTGTGGTAATTAGTTGTTTAGCAGAGTGATGGCGTCTGGGAGTTGGGGCCGGGGGGGGGGGGGCTGTCCTTGTGGCTAGTTGTTTTGGCGTGCAATGCACTAGTATTGCATTGTATTGTATTGTTAACTAGTCGTTCCCGGCCACGCGTTGCTGTGGCCCAGTCTTGTTAAATGGCCAACCAATCTGTGTGTAGATCTACACCTGCACTCACAAACACATACACACAACCACCATAACTACCTACTGTATTTCTCCCTCTCTCCCTCTACCTACCTACCTACCTACCTACTGTATTTCTCCCTCTCTCTATCCCTCTACTTTCCTTCCTTCCTTCCTTCGTTCCTTCCTTCCTTCCTTCCTTCCTTCCTACCTACCTACCTACCTACCTACCTACCTACCTACCTACCTACCTACCTACCTACTGTATTTCTCCCACTCTCTATCCCTCTACTTTCCTTCCTTCCTTCCTTCCTTCCTTCCTTCCTTCCTTCCTTCCTTCCTTCCTTCCTTCCTTCCTACCTACCTACCTACCTATCTACCTACCTACTGTATTTCTCCCTCTCTCTATCCCTCTACTTTCCTTCCTTCCTTCCTTCCTTCCTTCCTTCCTTCCTACCTACCTACCTACCTACCTACCTACCTACCTACTGTATTTCTCCCTCTCTCTATCCCTCTACTTTCCTTCCTTCCTACCTACCTACCTACCTTCCTACTGCATTTCTCTCTCCCTCTCTCTATCCCTATAGCTGCCTGCCTACCTACCTACCCACCTATGGTCAGAGTATCTTATGTCATAAAGGATGACATAATACCTGTGGCCCACTGCTCTCTCTGTATCCATCTACCTACCTTTTTTTTACAATTTTTTACATTTCCGTTGCGTGTACCTGGCACAGGTGTGACATCTACGCAATCTATCTATATATATATCATTGATGCTGTATTTGAAGGGAATGTTGTGTGAAAATTTGGAAGCGATCGGTGCAGGACTTTCGGAGATTAGCGGTTTTGAACAAACTCATAGTTACATTTTTATTTATATCAGATAGTATGCCCTGGATAGAAAACTCCACTTTCATTTGAATGATCGCTGTTCGCAGTTAGGGAATCGAATCGAATCGAATCGAATTTTATTTATAACCCGCTCTCTCTCCCCGAAGGGACTCGAGGCGGGGCACAGGGAATTAAAAACACTTAAAAAAGGAATACAAAATTTAAAACAATAAACATACATAAATATTATTAAAAGGCATATTAAACAGAAAACCCTGCGCTAAAATTCCCAAATATATACTAAAAATCCCTAAACAATCAGAAGAGACTATCCTAGGCCGGCCAAGCGAAAAAGATGTGTTTTTAATTTCAGACGGAAGGAGCGGAGGTCCGTGGTAGTTCTAATATCGGGGGGAAGGTCGTTCCAGAGGGCTGGGCCCGCCACAGAGAAGGCCCTTCCCCTGGGCGTCGCCCGCTGACAAAGTCTAGTGGACGGCACCCGGAGAAGTCCCTCTCTGTGGGAGCGAATCGGCCGTGAGGATGTATGGGGCAGGATCCGATCCCGCAGGTAGCTAGGTCCCGAGCCATGGAGCGCTTTGAAGATGACAACTAACACCTTGAAGCGCACCCCGAAGGAGACAGGCAGCCAGTGCAGCTCGCGCAAGAGCGGTGTTACGTGGGTGGATCTAGAAGCACCCATAATTGCCCGCGCGGCTGCATTCTGGACTAACTGAAGTCTCCGAGTGCACCTCAAGGAGTTAAGGGAGTTAAGGAAACTCACTAATTTCCCCAGAATTTCTATAATTCTATAGTTCAGTGGTTCCCAAACTTTTTCAGTCCACCGCCCGCTTGGTGCTGCAAACTAATCCTCAGTGCCTCCCACCCAGTGGTGGAATTCAAATTTTTTACGACCGGTTCTGTGAGCATGGCTTGGTGACCGTGGCTGGGGGTGTGTGTGTCATGTGACTGGCCGGTTTGCACGACGGAAGGAAGATAGTAACAATAAAATTCAAAAATGTAACAATTAATTGCGCATTTATTCAAAATTCAATTTAAAAACTTTTGTAGTTAATGTTAATTCAACAAAATTGTTGAACATGATCCAGTGATACCAAGTTTTCAAAGTCGGATAGTCAATTATCAAGAACCTTACTAACTAGGAACGTAGTAAACTCAATAAAATTTAGTAACTACTTCACTGTTCAATAAATTCTTAATGGGATGGGATGGGCTTGATGAAGTGATACCAGTTTGAAACTGCTGTGCGGTGGTTTCTAGCCACGGCACAGCCATGCAGCCGCCCATCTTAGAGGGAACATAGGCCACCTCTAGCATTCCTCTGCCGCCCCCCTCCTGCCTCTTTACATCCCCCCTAAGTGATCCCACCGCCCCCGGGGACGGTACCACCCACTTTGGGAACCACTGCTCTAGTTCATCCACCCAAATCAACTGAAAATCATGCTTTTGTAATCGGAAGGATCAGAGATTTCAGCGTATGAAATAAGATGTGCTTTCAAAAAAATTTTTGTTGAAGCTGCAGCTGGTGCTCTACGTGTCTGACCACTTCCTTTTGCTAAGAGTGCATAATTACTACTCCGTCAGTTGCAGTGGCTGCTTTTCCAGATTCTGTGCACCCTGCAGAGAGTTGCTGGTTTAATTTCTTTTGCTGTTTCATTGACAACAGCAGGAGCTTCCTCCATGCCTTGACCGTTTGAGATCTGTGGGTGAATTTCCGTTGGGGATACTACTACTTTTTGCCTCATTGAAGTCGCAAAGTTAGCTTCCTAAAGTGCCTGAGGGATTCTAGCTGGTTTCAGAAGGCAAGTGAATTCTATTTTGTTTCTGCGGGCATAATTCGTCATTTGATCTATCTAATCCAATCAATCAAATTACTATTCTCCTCCATGTTTGTTTAAAGTATACGATGAAGTCTCGTTGTTGTAAGGAAATGGATGTTGTGATTTCAGTCTTATCTATTAGTTCAAGGGTTCCCAAACTTGGCAACTTTAAGACTTGTGGACTTCAACTCCTAGAATTCTCCAGCCAGCACAGCAAGACTTGAAGTCCACAAGTCTTAAAGTTGCCAAGTTTGGGAACCCCTGTATTAGTTTAAGATGAGCTGAAGGAGGTGATAAGTTGGCCAAATGACTGGAAATCTCCTCCTCCCCCTAGTTACACAATACAAGATACAATAGCAGAGTTGGAAGGGACCTTGGAGGTCTTCTAGTCCAACCCCCCGCCTAGGCAGGAAGCCCCATACCACCGTTTCCGACAAATGGCTATCCAACATCCTCTTAAAGACTTCCAGTGTTGGGGCATTCACAACTTCTGGAGGCAAGCTGTTTTGTCCTTAGACGTTTGAAACACAGATTTAATTACAGGAAAGATGGTAATAGTGGATCTCGGGGAAACTGCCATGGTGCAATTTGAATCCCACTGAATTCAGTGAAGGAGTTAAACAAGATCTTCACTGTTTCACTAAGCACCAGTGGTTTAACTCTGGTGGGATTTACTGATTGCTGCTTTGCCCAAGCAACTACTCCTTGCACAACTTAATAAGACCGAACTGTCTTTAAGCAACGATAAGCAAATCCTTATCATTTAATAAAATAGGGACAGCAGTAATAGAGGCATATTCAAGAACTCTAATGCAGGGGTCTCCAACCTTTGCAACTTTAAGTCTGAAGGACTTCAGCTCCCAGAATTCTCCAGCCACCTTTGCTGGCTGGAGAAGTCTGGGAGCTGAAGTCCTTCAGACTTAAAGTTGCAAAGGTTGGAGACCCCTGCTATAGTCAATACTTCCAGCTTTGCTGGCTGGAGAAGTCTGGGAGCTGAAGTCCTTCAGACTTAAAGTTGCAAAGGTTGGAGACCCCTGCTATAGTCAATACTTCCAGCTTTGCTGGCTGGAGAAGTCTGGGAGCTGAAGTCCTTCAGACTTAAAGTTGCAAAGGTTGGAGACCCCTGCTATAGTCAATACTTCCAGCTTTGCTGGCTGGAGAAGTCTGGGAGCTGAAGTCCTTCAGACTTAAAGTTGCAAAGGTTGGAGACCCCTGCTCTAATGTATTTAAAGCACCCTTTTTCCTATTATGAAGAATTATATTTTTTTCACTGTCCACTCTTAAATTATTATTTTTTTAAAGATAGCATGTATACTATCTTTCTTAGATAAATGTTTTGCATCTGCCTGAAAGATCCAGTAGGGAAAATAACCCTCACTGTAGTGTGA
This sequence comes from Rhabdophis nuchalis, assembly GCA_039707465.1. Taxonomy (NCBI): domain Eukaryota; kingdom Metazoa; phylum Chordata; class Lepidosauria; order Squamata; family Natricidae; genus Rhabdophis; species Rhabdophis nuchalis. The sequence continues at coordinate 200,410,804 of CM077646.1, read as the reverse complement.
TGTTTGAGAATACTGTTCTACTCGTGGAAATAATGGGTGTCCCTTTACCACCCAGCCAACCACTGGAGGACTTCTAGGGTTGGGCCAAGGCTATTTGGTTGCTGTGGCTGCCGAATTAGATGACGGTGGCATCACTTTTATCCTAATTTGGAGGCTTGGCATCTGCAGCCACCTGCAAGCATGTTCTGTTCCTATTAGCTGTTCTTTTCACCCACCTTTGGAATAGCCACAAGGCTGCTCTTTCCTCTGAAGCAGCATTTTTGGTGGTTGGGGACATTAACCTTGTGGGAGGAGGCAGCCCAAAGGGCAAAGTAGCCCTTTCACAGCAGGGCTTTTTAGCAGAAGTTGGCCTCTTGCACAAGTGCCGAATGAAAGGTTAATGAGTGTCAATGACAACAGGCAAGGCACATGCTCTTTCAATTGAACAGCCAAAGAACAGCCCATCTGCCTGTTGGGCAAATGGTCCTTCAATGGGGGCCGTATTGTCAGGTCTGCCTCTGACATTAACCAAGAAAGAAACCACTCAATTCCCTTTTAAAGAATTAAGAGTACTTTTATGTATGTGTATCTATGCATGAGGCCCCATCTGGAGTGTTGTGTACAGTTCTGGTCACCATACCTTCAGAAGGATATGATGGAAATGGAAAAGGTGCAGAGGAGGGCAACCAGAAGGATGAGGGGGCTGGAACACCTTCCTTACCATCTGAGGCTGCAACGGCTGGGCCTCTTCACTCTAGAACGACGGGCCTGAGAGGTGACCTGGTTGAAGTCTATAAAATCATGCACAAAGTAGAAAAGGAAAAACTGTTTTCCCTATCGCACGACACTAGAACTAGGGGGCACTCCATGAAACTTTTGGAAGCTAGACCTCAAACAAATAAGAGGAAGTACTTTTCCACCCAGAGGATCCCTGGTCTATGGAACTCCCTGCCAGAAGAAGTGGTGACAGCTGTCAGCCTCGACACCTTTAAGAAAGGATTAGAAGAGTTCATGGAGAACAAGGGTATCCATGGCTATCATGATGGATGCCTAAGGACACCCTCCGAGATGGAGAGATAGGCAGGATATCTCCCAATGCCATTTGCAGGGAATCACAAGCAGGTGAAGACATCTGCTTGGGAAGACCCTGAAGCAAATGGGGAGCCACTGTGGGAGACAGAAGGCTGGACTGGATGGGCTGTGGCCTCTTCCAGCAAGGCTCTTCTTATGTTCTTATGAGCATGAGGTTGGACATAAACAATAAGACTTTTAGTTAACCACGTAGGAATGTTGATGGATGTAGTTTAACAAAATAGGGGAGAATTTTAGAAAACTTTAGATTGTTTTAGATTGTTATTGAAGAACTACCAATTAATAAACAATGAGTTATAATAAGAGAAATGGAATAATAATAGATGATATATACATATATGCGTATTCCTGCCCTTCCTGTCCTCTACCATCCATTGAAGCTCACTTTGACTGCTTCGGTGACCCCATCCAGCCCCCTCCTTCTCTTCCGTCCCCTTCTTCTTTTGCCCCCAATAGTTCCCAGCATGAGCTTTGCTGGCTGGAGAAGTCTGGGAGCTGAAGTCCTTCAGACTTAAAGTTGCAAAGGTTGGAGACCCCTGTCCTAAGGGCTGAAGGCTCCGGAGGCGGTGGCGTGGCCAAGGGGAGGCGGGGGGCGTGGCCAAGGGGAGGCGGGGGGCGTGGCCAAGGTGGGTGTGGACAGCTCACCATCACTTGTGTCAGGGCCGCCTCTGATGGTCCGACACTCTTCCAGTGAAAATGGGCTCCCGAGCTCCGTCCCTGTTTTGGGCTGCGATGGCCTCCTGCAGCCCTCTGCCAGCGAAAACGGAGCTTGGGAGGGCCACCAATGGCCATGAGAGCTCCGTTTGGGCTGCAATGGCCTCCTGCAGCCCTCTGCCAGCGAAAACAGAGCTCGGAATGGCTGCATGCGGCCCTTCCGAGCTCTGTTTTTGCTGGCAGAGGCACTGCGGGGCGGTCCTTCACTGTTTTCAGGGTAACCCTGTGGGTAAAATCTAAGCACCCCACGGGCCAGATTTGGCCCCTGGGCCTTGAGTTTGACGCCCTTGGTCTATATGGAGATTCTCAGTCATCCAGGTCATAATAGTCCCAAAGGTACTTTTTCAAAAGGCAACTGGGGCTTCTTGTTTTTCTTCTTCTCATCCAAGGAGCTTCTTCAGCTCTGTTTTTCTTTGAAGAAAGAGAAAGAGCTGAAGAAGCTTCTTGGAGGAGAAGGGAAACGCCTTCAAAGAAAAACAAGAAATTCCAGTTGCCTCTTGAAAAAGCACTTTTGGGATCATCTGATAGATGGATCAATGATTGCTCTCATTTTGCATTATGCCTACCAGCCTCCTGTAGGTGAGAATATGGCCAGCCCTGTGATTTTCTTGCAAATGGGCAGTGGGAGCAAGCCACGAAGGTCTCAACACTCATCTCCATCATCTTCCGCCTGCCCTGGTGCTCATGGTTAGAAGGAGGTCTGTCAGGATTCAGAGGCAGAAGGGAAGTTGTGGTTTAAAAAATCTGGAGGCTGAGATAAACTGATCATGTGTTGATAAAACCGACATAGGAAAGGTTCAGTTAGTTCCATTGGACTAAGATGGTCTAAGACAGGGGTCTCCAACCTTTGCAAGTTTAAGTCTGAAGGACTTCAGCTCCCAGACTTCTCCAGCCAGCAAAGCTGGAAGTATTGACTATAGCAGGGGTCTCCAACCTTTGCAAGTTTAAGTCTGAAGGACTTCAGCTCCCAGACCTCTCCAGCCAGCAAAGCTGGAAGTATTGACTATAGCAGGGGTCTCCAACCTTTGCAACTTTAAGTCTGAAGGACTTCAGCTCCCAGACTTCTCCAGCCAGCAAAGCTGGAAGTATTGACTATAGCAGGGGTCTCCAACCTTTGCAACTTTAAGTCTGAAGGACTTCAGCTCCCAAACTAATCAAGGAGAGTCTGGGAGCTGAAGTCCTTCAGACTTAAACTTGCAAAGGTTGGAGACCTCTGATCTAAGAGTCCTGCTTTGGGCTAGAAGCAGTGGTGGGTTTCAAATTTTTTAGAACCTACTCTGTAGGTGTGGTCTATTTTGTGGGTGTGGCTTGGCAGTCATGTGACAGGATGGGAGTGGCCACCTTTTAAAATGTGGTGAAACTCATTTAACAACGCTCTTGCTTAGCAATTTTGGACTCAATTGTGATGATAAATTCTTTCTTTCTTTCTTTCTTTCTTTCTTTCTTTCTTTCTTTCTTTCTTTCTTTCTTTCTTTCTTTCTTCCCTTCCTTTCCTTTCCTTTCCTTTCCTTCCCGTTGGGTCACTGGCAGCGGCGGGCCAGATTTACTTCCAGGTACGCCGGTGGAACCCCCTCTCACCGGTTCTCTAAATTTCACCAACCGGCTCTCGCGAGTAGGTGCGAGCCTGCAGAAACCGACCACTGGCTGGAAGATTTCTGAACTGCCTTCTAGCTCTCTGATTCTATGATTATCTTGAGTTACCCAGCCCTACATGACTCAGTAGCTTCTGGGGCTTTTTCTAGGCCTCTTCATCTATCCTTTTCACTTCTGTCTAGATCCTTTCATCCAGGGGATGGGGCAAGGCAGAGAGAGAGAGAGAGAGAGAGAGAGAGAGAGAGAGAGAGAGAGAGAGAGAGAGAGAGAGAGAGAGAGAGAGAGAGAGAGAGAGAGAGAGAGAGAGAGAGAGAGAGAGAGATCAAGTGAGACGTAAAAAATATTTAAAAAATCAGATTTAATTTAATTTAGAGGTACTAAAACAGGAAAGGTTTGCAAACATGAAACTTGAAAACATCTTTTACACTTCCTGTGCCACCAAAATTGAAATATACCTAATGCTGTATGCTACCCATTGCTCTCTTGCTTCATTTCCTCTGACGGGCCTCGCTAGTAATTATCTACTTTCTGGCGCTGACACTCATTGTGGGGTTTCAATGGTTGGTTCTAATTGTTCTGCACCAAATGTATATGGTAGATATAGGGTAGAACAAGAAGCAATGGGTGGAAACTAATCCAGGAGAGAAGCAACTTAGAACTGAGGAGAAATTTCCTGACAGTCAGAACAATGAATCAGTGGAACAGAAGTTGCCTCCAGAAGTTGTGAATGCCCCAACACTGGAAGTCTTTAAAGAAGATGTTGAATAGCCATTTGTCTGAAAGGGTGTAGGGCTTCTGCCTAGGTGGGGGGTTGGACTAGAAGACCTCCAAGGTTCCTTCCAACTCTGCAATTATATATAGATAACTCATACTGTATTGTAAAATTGGGCATTGTGCCCTAATGCCATTTTTTTTCCGCACAAAAGGTTTCAGTCTTCAATATATTTGTATAATTAGAAAACAATATTAGATAAACCCAGATGATCATGCCATTAGAAATGCACATTTTCCCCTCTTATCAACTATCCATGAGCAGAGGCATTTTAATGGTGGTAAAATGTGGAATTGCATTGCTGAAGCTAACATTATAAAGGAATAATGGGACATGGCATGAAAACTGGATGGGTGGGTGGGTGGGTGGGTGGATGGATGGATGGATGGATGGATGGATGGATGGATGGATGGATGGATAGATAGATAGATAGATAGATAGATAGATAGATAGATAGATAGATAGATAGATAGATAGATAGATAGATAGATAGATAGATAGATAGATAGATAGATAGATACGGTAGGCAGGCAGGCAGGCAGGCAGGCAGATAGGTACCATAGGTAGGTAGGTAGGTAGGTAGGTAGGTAGGTAGGTAGGTAGGTAGATAGATAGATAGATAGATAGATAGATAGATAGATAGATAGATAGATAGATAGATAGATAGATAGATAGATAGATAGATAGATAGATACGGTAGGCAGGCAGGCAGGCAGGCAGATAGGTACCATAGGTAGGTAGGTAGGTAGGTAGGTAGGTAGGTAGGTAGATAGATAGATAGATAGATAGATAGATAGATAGATAGATAGATAGATAGATAGATAGATAGATAGATACGGTAGGCAGGCAGGCAGGCAGGCAGGCAGGCAGGCAGATAGGTACCATAGGTAGGTAGGTAGGTAGGTAGGTAGGTAGGTAGGTAGATAGATAGATAGATAGATAGATAGATAGATAGATAGATAGATAGATAGATAGATAGATAGATAGATAGATAGATAGATAGATAGATAGATAGATAGATAGATAGATAGATAGATAGATAGATACGGTAGGCAGGCAGGCAGGCAGGCAGGCAGGCAGATAGGTACCATAGGTAGGTAGGTAGGTAGGTAGGTAGGTAGGTAGGTAGGTAGGTAGATAGATAGATAGATAGATAGATAGATAGATAGATAGATAGATAGATAGATAGATAGATAGATAGATAGATAGATAGATAGATAGATACGGTAGGCAGGCAGGCAGGCAGGCAGGCAGGCAGGCAGATAGGTACCATAGGTAGGTAGGTAGGTAGGTAGGTAGGTAGATGATAGATAGATAGATAGATAGATAGATAGATAGATAGATAGATAGATAGATAGATAGATAGATAGATAGATAGATAGATAGATAGACAGATAATTTTACAGAATAATTACTGAAAATTATATTCCTGTAAGTGGCTTCTCTATTGAAGAAGGGTCAGGAGATAGGCGAAGTTAGAGAGGAATCTGTCTTTACAGATTGCCCTACGTATTTCGCTACTGAAAGCCATTAAAAGACAATGCCCAGCTGTTGGGAGCCGAAAAGAGGGAGGGAAGGGTCTACCAGAGTGCAGAACCTGAGATGGGAGTTGGGGGAGGAAAGAGGATGAGATGGTGAATACTGGCAACTGGTGTCCACTGGACATATCCCAAAAGGCTCTTTTTCTCTTTCAGAAGGAAGATGGCAGAAGGCTCCTTATTTGCACAGAGGCTACATGCTATTACGGTAAGGGTGCTTCCCCATTTTCCCCTGTGGAGCATGTGCGCAAGGGAGGGGCACCACATTTTCAACCCACATTCTGCTGCAGGAATCCCTTCTCACCCACCGTCCCAAAATGAGAAGCCAGGAAGAAGCGTGGATTGGTCAGATCACTATTTTCAAAGCATTTTAGTTGCTACAAAGTAAAGAATATTTATTTTCTTACTATCAGAGTTTTAGAGTTTGTGTGTGGTTAAAGCAACGTATCTCTTTACTGTCCGGTGTAATACACTACAGTAATCCCTCGTTTTCTGCGGCTTCATTTTCCGCAGCTTCAGTGCTTCGCGGGTTTTTCAATAGCAAAAAAATGCATCGGTAGGAGGCAAGCGCCCCCTAGTGCTTGCTTTAAACGATGTCCACCAACTCAAGTTTCCGGTATAGATATACAGAATCCTACTTCGCGGTTTTTCAGTTTCCGCGGAAGGGTCCGGTCCCGATTAACCGCGAAAAACGAGAGATTACTGTATTCCGCATTTATTTGCTAACACTGGTTACGGGACCAGAGTTGTAACACTGGTTCTGAACCCAGAGTTGCTAACAGCATCATTGCACAAGTCTCCCCATTCCTGTTGGTTGTTGTTTGGGCTACTTGTGGGATCATTTTGATCCGATGTTCCAAAGGAGCCAACGGTCAGATGATATAATTTATTTAGTCTTTTGCTAGAATAGCGCGTCCCCTTTTACGGCGATCCTAAAACAGAGTTATTCTAGAAGAATGCTAAATCCACATCCAGCTAATAACGTGTTTCCCCAAAAATAAGACACTGTCTTATTTTCTTTTGACCCCTGAAATAAGTTCTTGGCCTTATTTTTGGGGAGGTCTCATTATTTTTGAGGTGCAGGTACGTGGTCACCTCATGGCTGCTGCTCAAAAGCCTGATTGGACATTATCTGGGGAGGTCTTATTTTCCAGTTATTCTAATTATTTCTGTTTATCTATATCTTACATTTATTAATTCTTTATAGAATAGAATAGAATAGAATAGAATAGAATAGAATAGAATATTTATTTCTATAACCGCATCCTCTCCCCGAGGGGACTCGGAGCGGTGCACAGGGAGAAATTAAAACAACATAAAATATATACATAGATAAATACAATAAAAACAAATTAAATCTAACTATCCCTGCACTAAAATTCCCATTTTAAAATTAACATTCCCTAACCCCTGAGGTAGAGACTAGCCTAGGCCGGCCAAGCGGAAAAAGTGAGTTTTTAATTTCTGACGGTAGGAGCGGAGGTCCGTAGTTGTTCTAATGTCGGGGGGAAGGTCGTTCCAGAGGGCTGGGCCCGCCACAGAGAAGGCCCTTCCCCTGGGCGTCGCCCGCTGACAAAGTCTAGTGGACGGCACCCGGAGAAGTCCCTCTCTGTGGGAGCGAATCGGCCGGGAGGATGTATGGGGCAGAATCCGATCCCGCAGATAGTTATAATTGTTACTGCTCCATATATTTATTTTATTTACCATTTACATATCTATATTGTATATTTTTCCCTATCGCTCATCCCGTAATCTTTTTACCTCTATCCATTCATAGCATTTTTCCCACCTTTGATAAAATATTGCTTCCTGTCTGTCTTTGAGAATCTATGTTAGCATTCAGCAAACCAGAAGATTTTGTTGATAATTAGTTGGTCTGATGGTAGTTCTTTCCCTTTCCAAAACTGTGCGTAATACTATTCTAGCTGCAGTGGTCATGTGTGTGAAAAGATACCAGTCTATCTTCTTTATGCCTCCGGGGGTTTATCCCCAATAAATAAGCCTCTGGTTTTAATTGAAAGGTGGTTCCTGTCATCTCCCTTTGAAATGCATTTATATATTTAAAAAGCTAGAACAGATTTGGACACGTGGATAAACTTTCTGTTAAAACTCACATCTTCCTCATGCCATCCCACCGTAAGGGGAGCAATTGGTAGATGTTTTCCCCCTTGGCTGTGATGTTCAGTGGGAGGGGAAGGAAGCTGGAAGAAATTCACCAATTTTTGTATTCAACGTACCATGGAAAAGTAACCCCCCCCCCACAAAAATCTGCATGAATTAGTCACTTCCTAATTTTTTCCTAGTTCCCTAAAATGTGGGAAAGTTATAAAAGGGAGGAGAACTATTACAATAATATTGTTCTCAATACAGTAATCCCTCGTTTTTCGCGGCTTCATTTTCCGCGGCTTCAGTGTGTCGCGGGTTTTTCAAAAATACAGAATAGAAAAAAAATGCATTGGTAGGAGCCAAGCGCCCCCTAGTGCTTGCTTTAAACGATGTCCACCAACTCAAGTTTCCGGTATAGATATACAGAATCCTACTTCGCGGTTTTTCAGTTTCCGCGGAAGGTTCCGGTCCCCATTAACCACGAAAAACGAGGGATTACTGTACTTTGTGTTTTTTAACTCATGTAATGTGGTGCCTTCCTGAGTACGAAACAGCTGTCAGGGTTCCAAGTAACACCCCCCGACAAAAGAAGACTCCGAGGCTGGAGTTCCCCCTAAGTTCCATTTTATTAGAGATGTCCTATTGGCACATCTGGGAAAACCGGAATCTGAAAGCTTCCAGGTTTTCCCCACCCAAGAGCAAGTCCAAGCATTTACCTAGCACCCACATGTCCATCACACGGCCCAATCAGGCACCATCCCGGCTGCACCGCCCTGAGTCCAATGGGGAGACAGGAGCGGTATATAAATCGAATAAAACCTAAAACCTAAACCTCCCAGGCGCACCACTCCAGCTGCAGGGCCAGACGTCCTTGTCTCTCTGAGAAAAGAATGTTATTTTGACTACCGTATTTTTCGGAGTATAAGACGCACCTTTTTTCCTCTAAAAAGAGGCCGAAAATCTGGGTGGGTCTTATACATCGAATACAGCATTTTGCTGCCTCCCGAAACCCCACCCCCTTCACCAAAACGGCCCTGCAGAGCCTTATAGAGGCTTCCAGAGAGCTCCTGGGGGCTGGCAGAAATGAGCCTAAAACGGGCTGTTTTTTGCCCCCTCCTCAGCAGCACTTTATAAGCCTCCATAAGGCTATGCATGCAATTTGTTTGACCATAAAATGGCCCGTTTTTTGCTCGTTTTGGGGCCCACATCACCCCAGGAGCACTCTGCAAGCCCCCCCCCCAAGGCTAGTCATGCTTTTTATTTGAAGAAAAACAGGTTCGTTTTCATGAAAAACAGGCCATTTTCGGGAGGTTTGCAGAGTGCAAAAAGGTGGGTTTTTTTCCTTTCGGAAAGCTGTTTAGTTAGAGTGGCTGATGAGAATTACGTTGGTCAAGTGCTGTGCCTGCAGAAACAAAGGTTTAGGTGCTACAGCGATTTCCTTCTCCAGCACATGGATAAATACACCTGGAAACATCTACCTACCTACCTACTCCTTCTCTCTCTTCCTATCTACTGTATATCTCTCTATTTCTCTCTCTCTATCCCTCTACCTACACTCTCTCTCTCCCTACTTACCTACTGTATTTCTCTCTCTCTCTCCCCCTTTATCTACCTACCTACCTACCTAATTACTCTCTCTCCCTCCCTCCCTACTGTATTTCTCTCTCTCTATTTCTCTCTCTCTCTATCCCTCTACCTACCTATCTACACATTCTCTCTCCCTATCTTCTGTATTTCTCTCTCTCTCTGTCTCTCTCTCCCCGTTTATCTACCTACCTACCTACTCTCTCTCCCTACCTACCTACTGTATTTCTCTCTCCCTCTCTCTCCCTCTATCTACCTACCTACCTAATTACCTAACTACTCTCCCTCCCTCCCTCCCTACTGTATTTCTCTCTCTTTCTCTCCCTCTCTGTCCCTCTACCTACCTACCTACCTACCTACCTACCTAATTACCTAACTACTCTCCCTCCCTCCCTCCCTCCTGTATTTCTCTCTCTTTCTCTCCCTCTCTGTCCCTCTACCTACCTACCTACCTACCTACCTACCTACCTAATTACCTAACTACTCTCCCTCCCTCCCTCCCTACTGTATTTCTCTCTCTTTCTCTCCCTCTCTGTCCCTCTACCTACCTACCTACCTACCTACCTAATTACCTAACTACTCTCCCTCCCTCTACCTACTGTATTTCTCTCTCTTTCTCTCCCTCTCTATCCTTCTACCTACCTACCTACCTACCTACCTACCTACCTAATTACCTAACTACTCTCCCTCCCTCTACCTACTGTATTTCTCTCTCTTTCTCTCCCTCTCTATCCCTCTATCTACCAACCTACTTTTTTTTAAAAAAAAATGCCTCTTCAAAACCTGGGTGCGTCTTATACTCCAAAAAATACGGTATATCTCTCACGCTCCATATAATCCCCCCCTCCCAATTTCCCACAGCATTAAATGTGGCAGGCCTGATGACCCAATGCAAAAGATGTCTTGCAGACCTGACAACAGCCTACAGTTTCTAATTTAACGCAGATAAAACAACAAAGGAGGATCTTTTGGGGCAACCGAAAGCAGAATGAAGGTGTTTCATTATGAGCAAGGGGAAGGAAACTGGATATTTTTTTTTCCATCAAAATGGCCTAGTGGGGAACTCTTGGAGGCTAAAAACCATTTTAATGGGGGGTTTTTTTGGGTGGGTGGGCGGTGCAATGAGGCAAAATGGACACGAATAGACCACACCCCCAGCCGCGTTTTGTGAAACGTATTGCGGCTTAATTATATTTTAGGAATTCATCACATTCCGGATTGATCAGAATACTATGATTAAGCAAACTACAGTACCATTTGTAGGCCTAATTTCTGTCTTAGATGAAAAGGCAACCATAACAGTGCAGCTGGATTAATTTAAAGGCTAGTGAAACGGTGCATTAACTACAATTCTCCTTGCTCACCGTGCCTGTGGCTGTTTACAAAGCCGGAGAAATTAGAGCAACCATTATAATTCCTTCCATTCATTAAAAAGGTTGCTGGGGATGAAATTTTGGAGATTGTCCTTCCATGGGGAGAGGCAGAAGGGATATTCCTCTTGAGCAGGGGTCTCCAATCTTTGCAACTTTAAGTCTGAAGGACTTCAGCTTCCAGACAAGTCTGGGAGCTGAAGTCCTTCAGACTTAAAGTTGCCAAGGTTGGAGACCCCTGCTCTTGAGAATAGATTTCATGAAATCTTATTTCGGCTGGGAAAAGTTGCCAGACTCTTACAGATTTGTCCAAGGAATAGCTAAAAGAAATGGCAGGAATGTCCCAAGTTAGAAGGGAGCTAAGCTGTCTGCCACTTAACAGTCTTTGACTTTATGCCCAGTGGCTTTGGGGTTTGTGCTAAATACGGGCTGTTTGCCTTCTTCCATGGGAAGCCTGGGGTAACTTGAGTCTCTTTCTTTGGCTTCTCCTCTCTTCGGGCCAATGAATAATTCACCAGACAATAGCTTCAACCTGAACCCAAGAGAAAGAGAGAGAGAACTTTGGAGCCTTGCCCAGACTTGGAGAGGCAGAGATTGGGTTTGGGTCGTTTCCTGAGCTGAGGTCCAACTACCCTGGTGTGGACTCTAGCACACACACACACACACACACACACACACACACACACACTCTGATAATGAGCTTGACATGAATGCTGCATTCATAAGAACCTAAGAATAGCCTTGCTGGAAGAGGCCACAGCCCATCCAGTCCAAGCCTTCTGTCTCCCACAGTGGCTCCCCATTTGCTTCAGGGTCTTCCCAAGCAGATGTCTTCACCTGCTTATGATTCCCTGCAAATGGCCTTGAGAGACATCCTGCCTATCTCTCCAACCCGGAGGGTGTCCTTAGGCATCCATCATGATAGCCATGGATACCCTTGTTCTCCATGAACTCCTCTCATCCTTTCTTTCTTTCTTTCTTTCTTTCTTTCTTTCTTTCTTTCTTTCTTTCTTTCTTTCTTTCTTTCTTTCTTTCTTTCTTTCTTTCTTTCTGAACATAAGAACCTAAGAATAGCCTTGCTGGAAGAGGCCACAGCCCATCCAGTCCAGCCTTCTGTCTCCCACAGTGGCTCCCCATTTGCTTCAGGGTCTTCCCAAGCAGATTTCTTCACCTGCTTGTGATTCCCTGCAAATGGCATTGAGAGATTTCCTGCCTATCTCTCCAACCCGGAGGGTGTCCTTAGGCATCCATCATGATAGCCGTTGATACCCTTGTTCTCCATGAACTCCTCTGATCCTTCCTTCCTTCCTTCCTTTCTTTTTTCTTTCTCTCTCTCTCCCTCCCTCTCTCTTTCTTTTTTCTTTCTTTTTTTCTGAACATAAGAACCTAAGAACAGCCTTGCTGGAAGAGGCCACAGACCATCCAGTCCAGCCTTCAGTCTCCTACAGTGGCTCCCCATTTGCTTCAGGGTCTTCCCAAGCAGATGTCTTCACCTGCTTGTGATTCCCTGCAAATGGCATTGAGAGATTTCCTGCCTATCTCTCCATCCCGGAGGGTGTCCTTAGGCATCCATCATGATAGCCATGGATACCCTCCTCCTCCATGAACTCCTCTAATTCTTTCTTAAAGGTGTCGAGGCTGACAGCTGTCACCACTTCTTCTGGCAGGGAGTTCCATAGACCAGTGATCCTCTGGGTGAAAAAGGACTTCCTCTTATTTGTTGGAGGTCTAGCTATCAAAAGTTTCATGGAGTGCCCCCTAGTTCTAGTGTCGTGCGATAGGGAAAGCAGTTTTTCCTTTTCTACTTTGTCCACACCGTGCATGTGGAGAGAGCATAGCACATATTTATTGTTATATGAATTGTTTTAGTAAATGCTTCTACGCAGGGATCAAATCTGGACTGCTTTTCCAGAGAGCTAGACAGAGCAGAGTGCAGCAGGCGGAAAGAAGCTGTGAAACAGGCTGGGCACTTTTAGAGGCACAGGAGTGTGCAAGCCGTAACCGATACATCAAGGGCCATATGTCTGCAGCAAGGTGTCTGGTACCCACGCAGACTTCATAAGCAGCAAGTACATCTTTGCGCACAGAAAGCCGAGGCACCAGAAGGCACATGCCCAAATAGAAAATGTCCTGGTTCTCACTGGCACCAATGAAACGAAAGTCAACACCAGTTTTTTTATTTTCTGCTCTCCAAATCCAATGGGGCAGGCAGGCGTTTTATTTTCCTTCTCATCCAAAGTGGGGTTTTTTTGTATAGCCACAGTTCCACATTAAGTCTATGACATGATTTGGAGGAGGGGATAAATGGGGAACTCATCAAATTTGCAGATGACCCCAAAATGACAGGAATAGCCAACCCTCCAGAAGATAAAGGCTTAAGATACAGAAGGATCTTGACAAACTTGAACATTGGGCACTACCTAACAAAATGAAATTCAAGGGCGAAAAGAGTCAGGTTCTACGTTTAGGCAACAAAAATTAAATGCACAGGTACAGTATAGGTGGTACCTTGCTCAATAGCAGTAACTGTGAGAGGGATCTTGGAGTCTTAGTGGACAACCATTGAAATAGGAGCCAGCCGTGTGCAGCAGCTGTCCAAAAAGCCAACACAGTTCTAGGCTGCATGAACAGAGGGATAGAATCAAGATCACGTGAAGGGTTAATGCCACTTTATAATGCCTTGGTAAGGCCACACTTGGAATATTTGCATCCAGTTTTGGTTGCCACGATGTAGAAAAGATGTGGAGACTCTAGAAAGAGTGCAGAGAAGAGCCACAAAGAGGATGAGGGGACTGGAGGCTAAAACATATGAGGAACGGTTGCAGGAACTGGGTAGGTCTCGTTTAATGAAGAGAAGGACCAGGGGAGACATGATAGCAGCCTTCCAATATCTCAGGGGTTGCCCCAAAGAAGAGGGAGTCAAGCTATTCTCCAAGGCACCTGAGGGCAGAACAAGAAGCAATGGGTGGAAACTAATCAAGGAGAGAAGCAACTTAGAACTGAGGAGGAATTTCCTGACAGTGAGAACAATTAACCAGTGGAACAGAAGTTGCCTCCAGAAGTTGTGAATGCCCCAACACTGCAAGTCTTTAAGAAGATGTTGGATAGCCATTTGTCTGAAATGGTATAGGGCTCCCTTCCTAGGCAGGGGGTTGGACTAGAAGACCTCCAAGGTCCCTTCCAACTCTGCTATTGTACTGTATTGTAAGTATTTCATCTGTCCTATACATATGATGTAGTTTACTAAATGATTTGGAGTGAGGAAAGGACTGCCTCTTCACCACCATTCCAGTTCCAAATCTGAGCTTTGCCAAGAACGCTCTTGGTATATTTATATTATGCACCTGAGATTCCTTTGGTGCTATTCCTTCTCTCCAAGGAACGTTTGAAATTGGACCCCTGGAAGAAATTTCATCCCCGCAATTCTTCCTTGTGCTCCCTCCTTATAATACTTCCGACCTAGAATGCAGCCACCATAACTAGAAGAAAAGGCTAGAAGACGTTTGGGGCATGGGGTGAGATTTTAAGCAAGGGATCTCTTCTTCCAGCCCCTGCTTTCCCCACTCCGTTCCTCTAACGCAGGGGTCTGCAAAGTTGGCTCTTTTGAGACTGGTGGACTTCAACTCCCAGAATTCCCCAGCCAGCTAGGCTGGCTGGGGAATTCTGGGACTTGAAGTCCACCAGTCTCAAAAGAGCCAACTTTGCAGACTCCTGCTCTAACGTGATGGAGCACTCACCTACTTAACTCTATTGCCTCCAGAAGTTGTGAATGCACCAACACTGCAAGTCTTTAAGAAGATGCTGGATAGCCATTGGTCTGCAACGGTGTAGGGCTTCCTGCCTAGGCAGGGAGTCAGACTAGATGACCTCCAGGGTCCCTTCCAACTCTGCCATTGTATTGTATTGTATTGCATTGTAAATCCTTCTGAAATGCCCCAATACTGCAAGCCTTGAAGAAGATGTTGGATAGCCATTGGTCTGAAATGGCATAGGACTTCCTGCCTAGGCAGGGGGTTGGACTAGATGACCTCCAAGGTCCCTTCCAACTCTGCTATTGCATTGTATTGTATTGCATTGTAAATCCTCCTTAAATGCCCCAACACTGCAAGTCTTTAAGAAGATGTTGGATAGCCATTGGTCTGCAACGGCATAGGGCTTCCTGCCTAGGCAGGGGGTTGGACTAGACGACCTCCAGGGTCCCTTCCAACTCTGCCATTGTATTGTATTGCATTGTAAATCCTCCTTAAATGCCCCAACACTGCAAGCCTTGAAGAAGATGTTGGATAGCCATTGGTCTGCAAAGGCGTAGGGCTTCCTGCCTAGGCAGGGGGTTGGACTAGACGACCTCCAAGGTCCCTTCCAACTCTGCCATTGTATTGTTTATTTATTTATTTATTTATACTTATATCCCGCCCTTCTCCACAGAGGATTTGTATTGTAAATCCTTCTTAAATGCCCCAACACTGCAATCCTTGAAGAAGATATTGGATAGCCATTGGTCTGCAACGGCATAGGGCTTCCTGCCTAGGCAGGGGGTTGGACTAGACGACCTCCAGGGTCCCTGCCATTGTATTGTATTGCATTGCATTGTAAATCCTTCTGAAATGCCCCAACACTGCAAGCCAAGCGCAGGGGGAGATCGCCGGGGAAGAGCCTCGTCTTAAGCGAGGCTGGCTCCGCTGGGATCCATCCCCGGCGGCGGCGACCGGTCAGGGCAGCCCCAGCCGCCGGGTGGGGCCGCTGGGCCACGTGGGCTGTGGGTCCCCGCCCTGCCTCCCTCCGCGGCGGGGCCCCTTTGTCCGCCCTTCTCGCAGGACGGCTCCCGCCTGGCCTCGCCTCTCTCCCCGCCCACCCGCCCACCGACCCACCCAGCCCCGTCCTTTTTCCTGGCTTTTGCTGCAGGAGCGGCGGCGGCTGCAAGAGCGCATCCTAGCCACCCGGCGGGCTCTGGACGAAGAGAGGCTGCGAGCGCAACGCCTCAAGGTAACCGCCCAGCGAAGGGATGCAGGAATGGATGGACCACCGGGGAGATGGAGGCGGCTGGGCGGCGGGGATGGGATGGCAAAAGAGGGGCGGGGAGGGCGGCATTGAAGGGGGGGGGGGTAGAAGATACTTGTAAGCAGACAGCCGATCCCCCCCCCTCCTGGGAGGAGTGGGGGGAGGAAGGGGCTGCGATGCCCCCTCCTGTGGGTGGGTAACTCTTTGGGGGCAAGGTCCTTGTAGTAGGCACTTCCAGTTGGGTCTTCCTTTTTGATTCTGCGGTTTTCAGTGGCTGTTTTGCCTTGAGCCAGTTTTATTTCTTAGTTTGATATCCTATCCCTCCCCCTCCTCCTCCGGGAGCTAGTTTCAGTTTTGCCCCCCCCCCCCCGGAACAATCTTATGGGTGTGGGGGAGTCGGTGGGGAAAGAGAGAAAGGGAAAGGATGCGGGCGTTATGATGGAGCTGGGTAGCTGCACTGGTGGGTGTGTCCGGCATCTGCTCTCAAAGCCCTAGAGCTTCACACAAAATGCCATTTGTAGAGGACCATATATATATATATGTGTGTGTGTGTGTGTGTGTGAGGTTTTTTTGAGCTGATCAATAAATAAATCGGGGAGACTAGGAGAGATCTATTCCGAGCTTTTTAGCTCTCATCAGCTAGCCCTACCCTTACTGGGATTCGGAAAAAAAATCAAAAAAACCTAACACACATGTAAAAAAGTACACAACGGAACTCATGGCTTTCTGTCTAGATGGTCTCTGGTGATGAGCCAAAAGGCAGAAAAGGAGAGCGGTTGGCTTCCTCCATTAATTGGGGCTTAACAGGGTGTTGTGACAAACACACACACACACACACACATATATATATGGGTGTGGCTGAACCAGCCTAGGATAGCAGATACACTGGGCTGGGATTCATTTTGCCTCCATGCCTTCGGTTGCGCCCCATGTGCATGATGTCCAGTACGAAGCCGACCCCTCAATGCTCTCTCTGTCTCTGCCTAAGAGGAAATCCCTGCGCGAGCGCTGGTTGATGGAGGGAGCACCCATGCCTGCTGATGACAAGGACCATATGTCTTCTCTTTGGGAGGCAGAGTCTCGCGTCCAGGACTTAGAGCAAGATCTGGCCAGGTGGGTGTGTCCTAAGCGAGCGGTGGGGGCAGAGAGGCGGGGGGGGGGGGAAAATACTTTGGGAATACAGTAACTGGAAAGGATGATGCTTCTCATCATTTCCATCGGCCAGAAAAAAAACGGCCGTTCCGTAAAGCAGGAGAATGGGTTTCCAGAGAAGCGAAAGCAGGGGTCCCCAACCTTTGCAACTTTAAGTCTGAAGGACTTCAGCTCCCAGACTTCAGATCGCCATCTCTGGAACCAAGGCTGTTTAGAGCAGGGGTCTCCAACCTTTGCAACTTTAAGTCTGAAGGACTTCAGCTCCCAGACTAATGAATTGAGTAGTCATCTATATTGAAGTAATAAATTACATCCACTCGGTAGCTGTCTCAGCAGCTGGCAGATGTTTGGGTCAAAAGCCAGCTTGTTTAGTACTACAATCTTTAAAATTCTACACGGTGATGAATGTCTGGCCTTCTAGATCTGGGAATTCCATGTTCAGTGGCATCTAAAGGGCCCCAAGATCTCCAGGTTCTTTTATTCTACAGCTAGAATCTCCTGTCTCAAAAATTCATGGGGTTGAGGTTGGTAGATCAAATGCATTTTAGGAACACATCAGAAACAGGCAATGAGTTGAACATTTATAATGTAAATGTTAATGTAGAGTAATCTGCTCTGGAGGTTCTCAAAAGCACGTTAAGGTACGCCCAAGGCCATGAATTTCCTGCTAAAAGAGTCTTCTCTTTTGCTAACAGGAAGGGAGAAATGCATGCCCTTTAGATCAGGGGTCTCCAACCTTTGCAACTTTAAGTCTGAAGGACTTCAGCTCCCAGAATTCTGGGAGCTGAGGTCCTTCAGACTTAAAGTTGCAAAGGTTGGGGACCCCTGGCGTAAAGGATTCATCGTGCAATGATAACCGTTTGCGGCTTCAAGGGAATGTCCTCCCTCTGCAATACCTTTGGGGTGTAGCAGCTGAGTAGAAGCCAGCCTCCGTGGCTGCTTAGATCATCCTGTCGGTGGCTTTTCTTCCACAGGATCTCCTGCCCTCTCAATAAACAGCTGCCTTTAGTTTGCCAGCACACACACACACCTTTGCTGGCTATCTAGAACAGGGGTCCCCAACCCCCGGGCCGCGGACCGGTGCCGGCCTATGGTTTGATAGGAACCAGGCCACAGTGAGCGGCAAAACTCTTAGAAAGGGCCGGAGAGGAGGAGGAGGAGGGAGGAGGGGGCAACCCCCCAGGCAGAGCGCACACCGGGGGCGGAAGAGCGCAGGCGCAGCCACTCGCACTGTTGGGGGCCCGAGAGGGGCGAGTAAGCCAACTCACACACACACACCCATGCGCGCATGCGCCACCTGATCCCCTCCCCTCCGCTCCCCCTCTACCCGGCCGAACCATGGCCACCGGTCCGCGGAATTTTTGTAACATGAAACCGGTCCCTGGTGCCAAAAAGGTTGGGGACCCCTGATCTAGAACGCTCCAGCCACCCGTCCGTCACCCTTCTTGTTTGCTGAATTTCACAATCCCCAGTTTGCGAAGAATTTCCCACCGTCCCCAGCGTCCAGAGTCCTTGAGTTAGCCACATCACGTCCCAGAAGAAGCATCTCCAAAATAGGCACGCTTTGGTTTCTCCAGAACTCCGCATTTGCTGTTTTCCTTAACTTGATCATCTTTGGTAGCTGCCAGCCGAAGAAAGAGCTGCGAAGAAGTCCAAAGCTTGCCCGCTTTTCTCTGGGATAAATGTTCTGCCCACTTTTGAATTTCTTCCTGAAGCATAAATGACTGAATGGAGCTTATCATCTTCCCCTGACTTCATTAATGGCCGGAACGTTTTCCCCCATTTCATTCCCCTCTCTCCTTTTGTTTGGAAAAGAAGGACCAGGGGAGACATGATAGCAGCCTTCCAATATCTCAGGGGTTGCCCCAAAGAAGAGGGAGTCAAACTATTCTCCAAGGCACCTGAGGGCAGAACAAGAAGCAATGGGTGGAAACTAACCAAGGAGAGAAGCAACTTAGAACTGAGGAGGAATTTCCTGACAGTTAGAACAATTAACCAGTGGAACAGAAGTTGCCTGTAGAAGTTGTGAATGCCCCAACACTGGAAGTCTTCAAGAAGATGTTGGATGGCCATTTGTCTGAAACGGTCTAGGGCTTCCTGCCTAGGCAGGGGGTTGGACTAGAAGACCTCCAAGGTCCCTTCCAACTCTGCTATTGTATTGTGTTGAAAGAAGATGAGAAGAGAGAAGAGAAGAGAAGGGAGAAGGGAAGAGAAGAGGGGAGAATAGAGAAGAGAAGAAAGAAGGGAAGAGAAGAAAGAATAGAGAAGAGAAGAGGACTGGAAGTCTTCAAGAAGATGTTGGATAGCCATTTGTCTGAAACGGTCTAGGGCTTCCTGCCTAGGCAGGGGGTTGGACTAGAAGACCTCCAAGGTCCCGTCCAACTCTGCTATTGTATTGGGTTGAGAGAAGATGAGAAGAGAGAAGAGAAGAGAAGGGAAGAGAAGAGGGGAGAATAGAGAAGAGAAGAAAGAAGGGAAGAGAAGAAAGAATAGAGAAGAGAAGAGGACTGGAAGTCTTTAAGAAGATGTTGGATGGCCATTTGTCTGAAACGGTCTAGGGCTTCCTGCCTAGGCAGGGGGTTGGACTAGAAGTCCTCCAAGGTCCCTTCCAACTCTGCTATTGTATTGTATTGTTTCTCTGCATCACATTTTCAAGTGTAAGCCACCTCCCTGGCCAGAGATTTTACTTCTGGTGTTGGTTTATAAATAAAGACCCACATTTGCCATCATTTGTGATGCTGGATAGAACTTCAAATAGAGGCTGATGAGGACCTAGAAGTCCTCTGGGGACATCAGGGAGTACTGCTTAGCTGGGACTTGGTGTCTTCCTCCTGCCTCTTTCCGGAAGAGCCTAAAAACCAAACGAGCTAAAAGTGTGTATGGAGTGGGAGGTACCAACACTCAAGAAACTTGAAACCACTCTCTGGCCCGAGGGAACTGGAGAGAAGGAGGATGGAAATGCTCAAATGAGTGATGATTCACCAGCCCTCCTGAGAGCATCAACACCAAGCATCCCTGGCTGACCTGGAAAAGCCAAGCAGCATTGATTCTTGTTACTATTTGGATGGGAGACCACTAGGTAATGCCAAGAGTGGTCTAGACTAGCTTAAGCTAGACTAGATTAGGAAATTGGAAAACCACCTTGGAAGTAACCCACTTCTGGGCAATCGCCAAGAAAACTGCATGGCTGAATCACAAAGATCCTGGAATATAATCCTACCTTTTGAGAGGTGGGTGGGAAGCCATAAGGGAACACGCATTTATTTATTTTATTTTATTTTATTAAATTTATACCCCGCCCTTCTCCTTGCTAGGACCCAGGGCGGCGCACAGGCATCATTTAAAAACACAAAATACAATAAATATCAATTAAAATGTATTAAATTAGTAAACCCGTGCTAAAACCAATGTTAAAACCCTTACCAAATTATAAATTTTCTTAAAAAGTCCCATTGTATAAATCCCATTGTAAATGTAGCATAGTTCTCATATGCACACACCTTCAACAGCTACTCAACAATTGCCCAAGAAAGTAAGGAGTATTCAACTCACAGCATAAAGCAGGGGTCTCCAACCTTTGCAACTTTAAGTCTGAAGGACTTCAGCTCTCAGACTTCCCCAGCCAGCTTTGCTGTTTACAAAGCTGGAGAAATTAGAGCAACCATTATAATTCCTTCCATTCATTAAAAAGGTTGCTGGGGATGAAATTTTGGAGATTCTCCTTCCATGGGGAGAGGCAGAAGGGATATTCCTCTTGAGCAGGGGTCTCCAACCTTTGCAACTTTAAGTCTGAAGGACTTCAGCTCTCAAACTTCTCCAGACAGCTTTGCTGTTTACAAAGCTAAAGAAATTAGAGCAACCATTATAATTCCTTCCATTCATTAAAAAGGTTGCTGGGGTTGAAATTTTGGAGATTCTCCTTCCATGGGGAGAGGCAGAAGGGATATTCCTCTTGTGCAGGGGTCTCCAACCTTTGCAACTTTAAGTCTGAAGGACTTCAGCTCTCAGACTTCTCCAGCCAGCTTTGCTGTTTACAAAGCTGGAGAAATTAGAGCAACCATTATAATTCCTTCCATTCATTAAAAAGGTTGCTGGGGATGAAATTTTGGAGATTCTCCTTCCATGGGGAGAGGCAGAAGGGATATTCCTCTTGAGCAGGGGTCTCCAACCTTTGCAACTTTAAGTCTGAAGGACTTCAGCTCCCAGACTTCTCCAGCCAGCAAAGCTGGCTGGAGAAGTCTGGGAGCTGAAGTCCTTCAGACTTAAAGTTGCAAAGGTTGGAGACCCCTGGTATAAAGGACAGCTGGGTGAATTGTTTCTCACAGGGAAAGGGGCTTGAAAGCTATTTAACCAACGAGACACATTTATTTTAACATTTTTGCCCCTCTAGGTAGCCAAGAAGCTTTCCAGTGGAGATTACGAATAGAATAAGAGTATAAAATAAAACAAAAATGCCAAATCAATAAATAATAATGAATTGAGTAGTCATCTATATTGAAGTAATAAATTACATCCACTCGGTAGCTGTCTCAGCAGCTGGCAGATGTTTGGGTCAAAAGCCAGCTTGTTTAGTACTACAATCTTTAAAATTCTACACGGTGATGAATGTCTGGCCTTCTAGATCTGGGAATTCCATGTTCAGTGGCATCTAAAGGGCCCCAAGATTTCCAGGTTCTTTTATTCTACAGCTAGAATCTCCTGTCTAAAAAATTCATGGGGTTGAGGTTGGTAGATCAAATGCATTTTAGGAACACATCAGAAATAGGCAATGAGTTGAACATTTATAGTAATCTGCTCTGGAGGTTCTCAAAAGCATGTAAGGTTCCCCATGCCATGAATTTCCTGCTAAAAGAGTCTTCTCTTTGCTAACAGGAATGGAGAAATGCATGCCCTTTAGATCAGGGGTCTCCAACCTTTGCAAGTTTAAGTCTGAAGGACTTCAGCTCCCAGAATTGAAGTCCTTCGGGCTTAAAGTTGAAATCCACTT